>CM059999.1:37841025-37874545 GCA_030463065.1 Aphidoletes aphidimyza
AAAAGAGCGATACAAAGAAATGTGATTATAAAATAATATTCTTTATCTTTCTTTGGTAAGCATATTGAGCTTGATTTTAGGAGAAGCACATACATGGGCGAAGGGGGAGAGTGTTTTTTGTTTTTGAGTTTGTAATTTTTTTTTTTTTTTTGAACATCAATCACTTTATTGGTCTTGAGAGGCCTCGTGGCTTGACTGTTTCTCCGTCGTTGTTATCCATTCTGAAGTCTTTGGTATCGATGTATGCAATCGATTTACAAAATCAATCATTCGAGTTGTCATTTTTTCTGTTGGCCTTATAAGGATTCGGGACTTGGCTCCAATATCCGTTGTAACTTCAATCATTGTCTGGTTTTCATTGTAACAATCAACACCACCAATGTGTGTTTGATTCGATGGGTTATGAAGCAGTTGAAGATTTTCCCATTGAAGCAAGAACTTGGCCAAGTAGGGACAAGAGAAATGATTTTTCGAAATACGTGATGAGAGCTTTGGGAAAATCGATCGAGTGACACTGTCTATTTCCACCAGATCATTTCCTTCCAGGTTCAATGTGGTCTGGTATTGAAAATTTCGCAACAAAAATGTGAAGTCCACTTTTGCTAAATGATTGTGTGAGATTGTGTCAAGTACTTTGAGTTTGCTCTGATGATAAAAATTGTCGAATCCAAAGTTCGATAGGTTGGTGCGGCTGAGGTTTTATAATTTTCGTCGTTCGGTTCAATTTTGATGGCATTTTTCGAGCAGCTTGTGTTGATTTGAATCACATACTCCCAGGACACTTGAACAGAAACCGAATTAATCAACAGTGAAAACAGATTGTAGTCAAAGCGAGCTATTGGATTACTTTCCAGTCGCAGCACCTTCAATCGCTTATTGAGTTGAAAAAACGACACATTTTGGGAAGGAATAAAGTCAATGGTCGATAGACTCGTGTTTGTTAAGTCCAAATACTCAAGATTGATGAATGTTTCGAACATAGTGGCGTTCAGTCTCTCTATAATATTTGAAGATAGGTCTAATGTTTCAATAGACGATCGTAGTAAATCAATTATCTTCGATGTACTTTTCAGGTGATTTCCCGAAATATTTAAGTATTTTAAACTCTTGAGTCCAATTGTGCCACACTGTAGTTTAGTTAGTCTTCCGGAAGATTTTAAAATAATATTGGAATCGATAGAACTATCGATTTCCAGTGAAATTCCTGATTCACTTGCATCGATTACCTCAACATTCTCACATGAAACGTCCAATGAAAGTGATAGCGAGTTTATGTACGGGAAAAGGATGTTTTCATCAATTCTACGGATTGGATTATAGTTTAGATTTAACGTTCGTAAATTCATATTATTCTCAAACATATCCTTGTGAATTGTTCCGATTAGGTTACTGCTCAAATCCCGTGAGCTGAGCTCGCTGAGAGTTGAAAATAATCCGTTCTCCACAAAAGATATCTTGTTGTTTGAAAGTACAATGTTGGATAGCTTTGCGGCCCCTTTGAAGGCATCAGCATCAATTTCAGTAATTGTATTGAAGGAGAGGTCAATCTCAGTGATGTCAAGTATGTGAATGAATAACGAATCTGAAATGTTGGTAAGTTTATTGTGCGATGCAACAAAATTCTTCAAATATCGAAACATAAATAATAATTCGATTCATCATTTTGCACATGATACAATTTCATAATGAATTGAATTACATTCGTAATCCTGACTTTTCCGCATTGTTATGGAATTGGATTTTTCTCTTGAACAATTTCATTCATCGACCAGTCAGGAGAGAAAGTATTGGTTCTGCCATGAAAATGGGCAAAATGTTCAAAACACAAAACATTCTTTGACACAATAAAACAAATTGGCCATCTTCACTTTGCGATTTGAGACTCCTTTCTTGAGATATCACGGAGAACGGTAGTTCTCCCAGTGGCGCACAAAAAAAATACACTTTTGAGTGCAACACTATATATACGCGAGTTTTCGGATTCTGTGTTGCCGAGCGATGTCATTCAAGGAATAGGCATTGGCATGTAGCTTAAGACCAAACTAAACGAAAGCCGTCGTCAAAATGAATTTTTGTGGAACCAAAAAAAATTTCGCTTGGGGGACGTATGGGGGTGTTTTTTTCAGATTATATAGCATATCTCCCGGTGGGTAATCTTGACCACTGTCGTTGAGTGACCAATCGATAGTACTCCTCAATACCTTTCCAACGAGTGCTCAACCATCGAAATCGGTTGACCCGTTCATAAGTTGTGTACGTTTTCCCGGAAAGGGGGGTTTTCCCTGAAAATTGGGTTTGGTATGTTTGGTATGTTTGTTTGTGTGTTTGTGTGTTTGTGTGTGTGTGACTTTGTACCTTCTCTCGATTTCTGTGATGTATAAAATTATTTTTAGGGAGTCTGAGGGGCAGTTCAAAACCGTCGAGAACGGCCGAATTTCTTTACATATAAGAAAATAAGCGGGGGGAGAGTGTCGAGGAGTCAATTTTCCATAACTCCGATAATACACAACATAGAAAATCCGCAGGTACCGCAAATGAAAGGTATTGAGCTAGGCTTTAAATAAGTTCGCAGTATGAAGGAAATCTGTAATCGGGTTTGGTCACCACATTGAAAAAAACGAAAAATCGAAAATCGATTTTTTTGGTTTTTCGTCATTTTGACCCCCGTACCCATTTTCTAAAATTCTGAAAAACTACACTTTGGTAGTACACCTCAATACCTATCCAACGAGGGTTCAACCATTAAAATAGGATCAACCGTTCCTAAGTTATGAAAGTTGGAAATTCACTCATCATTTTTCGCAAAAATTGGGTTTTGGCTATATGTGTGTCAGAGTTGACACTATCAAATCAAGTTGTGATATAATACTGAATATGATGACATAACATGCTCGCAACTCATATATCACAATCGATATACATTAGAATTGGCTTTCAATCGGCGCCTATTGACTCGATTTGGAGGAAAATTTGGATTACAAGTAAAAAAAAACCAAAAACATCGAAATCGAAATTTTGGCTCATTTTGTCATATCTTTGCCGTATTTACTTCAAAGGTACTCGAAATTTGCAATTCGATCGATGGAGTTGAACAGAATTTGATGATATATCTCGAAAAGTTGTTATTTTTGAGTGTTTTTTACAAATAAACCTTACAAAACTACTGATATAAGATGAAAAAACCTCTGAACGAGGTATAAACAGAGTGGCGCACCCAAATATCCTGCCCACAAAATGACTGATATCACATTTTACGTGGCGCTGTTGAGTTATATATTTTTGGTTCAACGCTTTTCAAATAATTCAACAAACCTTTCCATGATGGCATCAATTGAAATTTGAACTAGTGTGCGCCAGTGCGAGTGCCGAATTGTATTACGTGAAAACGTGAATTGTATTACGGCGGAAAAATAAATTCATTTTGTTTACACAAATATTTCGGTTTGAATCGTAGCCTAACTCTAATCGAATTGTCAGAAAAGCGTACTTTGCTCGCACTGGCGCACACTAGTTCAAATTTCAATTGATGCCATCATGAATATAAAATGAAAAACCTCTGAACGAGGTATAAGCAGAGTGGCGCACTAATAGATCCTGCCTTTCTGAGAATTTTCTAAAAATGTCCTACATTTTCACACGTGTTCACATTCCATGATTTTTCAGTACGAAGAAACATTTTATGCACTTTTTGAATACGTAAAATATCAAGCGCGCTTGAATACCATTCAAATGACGCAAGTAACTTAAATTTTCATTGAAAAATACAGTCAGGAGAGTCAAAAATGTGAAAATCAGTTTTTGTGTAAAAATGTACTGAAAACCCGACTCACGTAAACTTGAATGCAGATATCTCTGGAACGGCTAGACCAATATGGCTCAAATTCAATAGGAAACATCCGGTAATAATTCTGAACAGATTCAATTTTGTCACTTTGGGATTTGAGACTCCGTTCGAGAGTTATCGTGTTAACATACATACACAGACGACGACGACGACGACGACGCCATTTTGCACCGGAGCTACCAGAACCGAGTATCCAAATAAAAAAAAACGAAAATCAAGATTTGTTCCCATGGTGAACTGAGACTCTGGTCAAAATTTGAGCCAGATCGGAGTTCATTTACTCAAGCAATGTGGAGTTGAATTTTTGAGGCAAAACCAATACTTTTCCTAAGCACATTTCATGTGCGGAAAAGTAGTAGGCAACAGTTTCAACATGTATTTTAATCTTTCGACTATCACGTATTTATTCCCGTACATGTACGAGATATGCATATACATTGAATTCAATTTGATACAAGAGCTCCACTAACTTCCTCAAGTGCTTACATTGTAACATATTTTGCGCAACAAAATATAGACTTGCTGATAAACGAATGGATGTTGAATGCATTTACACCATTCTCAAGTCGAAGCAATGCTGTGATATGAGGTACTATCACCTTTTGTGGATGTTGCTTCCGAATGAATGTCTCATATCGATTACGTGCTTTGCACAAAATGCTTCAAACTTCGTGCATTACAGGCATTACTTTTATGACATACGGAGATTTCACTATACAAATAAATTGAATTACATTCGTAATCCTGACTTTTCCGCATTGATATGAAATTTGATTTTTCTCTTGTTCAATTAAAATCATCGAATATTCAGAGCAAAAGTATTGGTTTTGTCACGAAAACGGGGAAAATGTTCTTTTTTCATACAATGAACTGTATTTGGGCAATGTATGTGACATGGTTCATGTCGGCCGGAGATGGCTTCTGCAATATGGCTAATGTTCAACACAAAACATAGTGTGAAAAAATAAATTTGGCGATTTGAGACTCCTTTCTTGAGATATATTCATATCAAACTTCCATTTTCTTAGAATTTCGTACATTTTCACAACTGTTCATATTTCATGAATTTTTAACATGAAGATATATTTTGAGAATTGTTCGGATATGTAGAATGAATCAAGAGGACTTCAATATCTTTCAAACGACGCAAACTGCATGAATTTTCATTGAAAAATGCGGTCAGGAGAGTCAAAAATGCGAAAATCAGATTTTGTGTAAAAATGTACTGAAAACCCGACTCACGTGCACTTGAATGCACATATCTTTGGAACGGCTATACCAATATGGCTCAAATTAAATAGGAAACCTCCGGTGACAATACTGTGCAATTTAAGAATCCATTTGTGAGTCATTTTCATTTTTTACAATACAATTTTCTGAGAATTTTCTAAAAATTTCGAACATTTTCACACGTGTTCACATTTCATGATTTTTCGGCATGAAGAAACATTTTATGCACTTTTTGAATACGTAAAACGTCAAGCGCGCTTGAATACCTTTCAAATGACGCAAATTGCATGAATTTTCATTGAAAAATACGGTCAGGAGAGTCAAAAATGTGAAAATCAGATTTTGTGTAAAAATGTACTGAAAACCCGACTCACGTGCACTTGAATGCACATATCTCTGGAACGGATACACCGATATGGCTCAAATTCAATAGGAAACATCCGGTAATAATTCTGAACAGATTTAATTTTGTCACTTTGGGATTTGAGACTCCGTTCGAGAGTTATCGTGCTAACGTACAGACTACGACGACGACGACGACGACGACGACGACGCCATTTTGCACCGGAGCTACCAGAACCGAGTATCCAAACAAAAAAAGTGAAAATCAAGATTTGTTCCCATGGTGAACTGAGACTCTGGTCAAAATTTGAGCCAGATCGGAGTTCATTTACTCAAGCAATGTGGAGTTGAATTTTTGAGGCAAAACCAATACTTTTCCTAAGCACATTTCATGTGCGGAAAAGTAGTAGGCAACAGTTTCAACATGTATTTTAATCTTTCGACTATCACGTATTTATTCCCGTACATGTACGAGATATGCATATACATTGAATTCAATTTGATACAAGAGCTCCACTAACTTCCTCAAGTGCTTACATTGTAACATATTTTGCGCAACAAAATATAGAATTGCTGATAAACGAATGGATGTTGAATGCATTTACACCATTCTCAAGTCGAAGCAATGCTGTGATATGAGGTACTATCACCTTTTGTGGATGTTGCTTCCGAATGAATGTCTCATATCGATTACGTGCTTTGCACAAAATGCTTCAAACTTCGTGCATTACAGGCATTACTTTTATGACATACGGAGATTTCACTATACAAAAAATAATGCATTTTCGTGCGATTGACGTCTATTAATTCTCAGTAATGCCCAGTAATTCAAAGTAATGCCTGCTTGAAAATATTGTAGTGCCTCATGTGTCTTGCGGTTTGATTCAAATCCATTAATAAAACTCATTTTATGTCTATATTTGCAAATTTACCAACTTCATTTTAATTATTTTTATTACTGCTTCGAATGATTTTCTTTTTTACAATGCCGAACAAGAGCTTAAATATACGGCAGTTCAATTGTGTCGGCAATTGATTTAGTCTGTGCACCCGAATGAATTCCATTGTACCGAGTTAGATTGTTCGTTCTACGGCTCTGCTCGCTTGGCGCGTGACAATCTAATGTGTTCTTTCAAACTGCAAAATTGTATGCTATTGTTGTTTAAGCTTCATAGCCGTGGTTGCACCTCATGCATCTTTCGATTCCAGGCACGATTTTTAAATACGAAATTTTGTCAGTTATAAATGTTTGAATTGTAAATGTTGGCATTATAAATTTTTGCGCCGTCCAAATTGTTTATAAATTTTTGTATTATGAACAAGATGAAAAAAACCTCTGAACGAGCTATAAACAGAGATCCTGCCCGCAAAATGACTGATATCACATTTTACATAAGCCAAAATCGTTGGAGTATTCGACCAGCATCAGAACCTATGTTAGCCAGGCTACATTTGTCATTTAGCCTGAGCACTTGGAACTGGTCATAGTGTTGCACTCTAAAGTGAATTTTTCGGTGCGCCGCTGGAAGAACTGCCGTTCTCCGGGATTTTGTGTTTTGAAATTTTTATCGGGTACCGAAAGGCTATCAAAAAAACAAGTGCGCAGCAAAATATGCAATTTACAGTGTATTTCAAAATTAATAAAATTGATTACAAGTACCGAAATAAATTAATAGAACCATTTTTCAAATTGAATTATTTGTTCCTATCGTATACAGAAGAAAAGAAATGAATAAAATGGAATACAACTCATTGAATGTGTTTTGACTTTGCATTCCAAATAAAATAGAGATAAAGTATAATATATGTTTTTGCCAGAAGTTTAGATTGTTGTTCACATGCGCCAAAGTTTTTGATTTTAACATTTCTTAGGACCCCATCCGTTTTCGCATTTGTCATCTTTCTTTGGACCACCTTGGTTTTCGCATTTATCATCTTTCTTTGGACCCCATTCGTTTTCGCATTTGTCATCTTTCTTTGGACCACCTTGGTTTTCGCATTTGTCATCTTTCTTTGGACCGCCTTGGTTTTCGCATTTGTCATCTTTCTTTGGACCACCTTGGTTTTCGCATTTGTCATCTTTCTTTGGACCACCTTGGTTTTCGCATTTGTCATCTTTCTTTGGACCACCTTGGTTTTCGCATTTGTCATCTTTCTTAGGACCCCATCCGTTTTCGCATTTTTCGTCATTCTTTGGACCGCCTTGGTTTTCGCATTTGTCATCTTTCTTTGGACCACCTTGGTTTTCGCATTTATCATCTTTCTTTGGGCCGCCTTGGTTTTCGCATTTATCATCTTTCTTTGGACCATCTTGGTTTTCGCATTTATCATCTTTCTTTGGACCACCTTGGTTTTCGCATTTATCATCTTTCTTTGGACCCCATTCGTTTTCGCATTTGTCATCTTTCTTTGGACCACCTTGGTTTTCGCATTTGTCATCTTTCTTTGGACCACCTTGGTTTTCGCATTTATCATCTTTCTTTGGGCCGCCTTGGTTTTCGCATTTGTCATCTTTCTTTGGACCACCTTGGTTTTCGCATTTATCATCTTTCTTTGGGCCGCCTTGGTTTTCGCATTTGTCATCTTTCTTTGGACCACCTTGGTTTTCGCATTTGTCATCTTTCTTTGGACCACCTTGGTTTTCGCATTTATCATCTTTCTTTGGGCCGCCTTGGTTTTCGCATTTATCATCTTTCTTTGGACCATCTTGGTTTTCGCATTTGTCATCTTTCTTTGGGCCGCCTTGGTTTTCGCATTTGTCATCTTTCTTTGGACCCCATTCGTTTTCGCATTTATCATCTTTCTTTGGGCCGCCTTGGTTTTCGCATTTATCATCTTTCTTTGGACCACCTTGGTTTTCGCATTTATCATCTTTCTTTGGGCCGCCTTGGTTTTCGCATTTGTCATCTTTCTTTGGACCACCTTGGTTTTCGCATTTATCATCTTTCTTTGGGCCGCCTTGGTTTTCGCATTTATCATCTTTCTTTGGACCATCTTGGTTTTCGCATTTGTCATCTTTCTTTGGACCACCTTGGTTTTCGCATTTATCATCTTTCTTTGGGCCGCCTTGGTTTTCGCATTTGTCATCTTTCTTTGGACCACCTTGGTTTTCGCATTTATCATCTTTCTTTGGGCCGCCTTGGTTTTCGCATTTATCATCTTTCTTTGGACCACCTTGGTTTTCGCATTTATCATCTTTCTTTGGGCCGCCTTGGTTTTCGCATTTATCATCTTTCTTTGGACCACCTTGGTTTTCGCATTTATCATCTTTCTTTGGGCCGCCTTGGTTTTCGCATTTATCATCTTTCTTTGGACCACCTTGGTTTTCGCATTTATCATCTTTCTTTGGGCCGCCTTGGTTTTCGCATTTATCATCTTTCTTTGGACCACCTTGGTTTTCGCATTTATCATCTTTCTTTGGGCCGCCTTGGTTTTCGCATTTATCATCTTTCTTTGGACCACCTTGGTTTTCGCATTTATCATCTTTCTTTGGACCACCTTGGTTTTCGCATTTATCATCTTTCTTTGGGCCGCCTTGGTTTTCGCATTTATCATCTTTCTTTGGACCACCTTGGTTTTCGCATTTATCATCTTTCTTTGGGCCGCCTTGGTTTTCGCATTTATCATCTTTCTTTGGACCACCTTGGTTTTCGCATTTATCATCTTTCTTTGGGCCGCCTTGGTTTTCGCATTTGTCATCTTTCTTTGGACCACCTTGGTTTTCGCATTTGTCATCTTTCTTTGGACCACCTTGGTTTTCGCATTTGTCATCTTTCTTTGGACCACCTTGGTTTTCGCATTTATCATCTTTCTTTGGGCCGCCTTGGTTTTCGCATTTATCATCTTTCTTTGGACCACCTTGGTTTTCGCATTTATCATCTTTCTTTGGACCACCTTGGTTTTCGCATTTATCATCTTTCTTTGGACCACCTTGGTTTTCGCATTTATCATCTTTCTTTGGGCCGCCTTGGTTTTCGCATTTGTCATCTTTCTTTGGGCCGCCTTGGTTTTCGCATTTGTCATCTTTCTTTGGACCACCTTGGTTTTCGCATTTGTCATCTTTCTTAGGACCACCTTGGTTTTCGCATTTATCATCTTTCTTTGGGCCGCCTTGGTTTTCGCATTTGTCATCTTTCTTAGGACCACCTTGGTTTTCGCATTTGTCATCTTTCTTTGGACCACCTTGGTTTTCGCATTTGTCATCTTTCTTTGGACCACCTTGGTTTTCGCATTTGTCATCTTTCTTTGGACCACCTTGGTTTTCGCATTTATCATCTTTCTTTGGACCACCTTGGTTTTCGCATTTGTCATCTTTCTTTGGACCACCTTGGTTTTCGCATTTGTCATCTTTCTTTGGACCACCTTGGTTTTCGCATTTGTCATCTTTCTTTGGACCACCTTGGTTTTCGCATTTATCATCTTTCTTTGGGCCGCCTTGGTTTTCGCATTTGTCATCTTTCTTTGGACCACCTTGGTTTTCACATTTGTCATCTTTCTTTGGACCACCTTGGTTTTCGCATTTTTCGTCATTCTTTGTTCCTCCTTCCTTTTCACCTGGCTTTACCTTTTTCGTTTCGGTTCGGTCAGCGGGTGCAGAAAAAACATTCTGAAATTGCGTAAATTCCACATTTTTTTGTAATTTATCTCTAATGCGTAAAATATCAATTAATTCTTACCTCTGCAACTATGACGAACAAAATCAAGAAAATTATTGTTATTCTCGTCATTTTTGCGTTTCTTTTTAGTGATTCGAAGCTGCTCAAATAACTTTGATTCTTAGCTGTTAACCGCTAATCTGATATGGTTTCATCGATGCTGGTTACTGCTTTTATATCCTAAAAATCACAGCTTGATCCCTGTACTTGTGTATTATTTACATTTTAAATCAGGCTTTAATTGCAAAATACGTACAGATTGAGAAACGTTTCGAATGAATCAGACTGAAAAGAGCTGGTTCTACGAAAGTCGAACTTTTCTGAAACATTTTTAGATAATATTGGGGCTCAATGTGCTATAAGTCGTTTTTGAGCGCTCGAATTTCAAAAATAACATGACAGGCGTGTGTGTTTCTACTTCAACGCAGCCCTTATTCTTCCAGTTCAAATTGAAATTTGCACAATTGCTGTTTATTTGCCGATATTTTCTCATTCAGAAATAATTTAGCCATTATAAGTATATTGCGATTGGCATGAAAATCTCCATTGTGTCCAACGTACACTAAGTGTCGACTTTTTGGATATCGGACTTGAAACATTCATATTACTCAATATTTATCACTATCAATTAATGTACAACCGAAATAGTTTTCACTTCATTAAAACTCCTAGCAAAACATTAGATTTCGGGATAATCATCTTTTGTAAAAGGGAAAATTGTATTCACTGATGACCTTTACACGAATTAACCATTTTAGTTGACTTCACCGAGTCAAATCGATCAAAGTTGACTTTAACCGTCTGTTTTTCTTTCAAACAGTCACTTTTAGTTATTCAAAAACGTCCACAAACTAACCAACTTCAATATTTACTAGAAGAACATACATTCATTTATAGTCCGAATTTGCTGTAGCTTGACAGCAGCACCAAGTTCGAGCAGGTTCAGTACATATGCAAAGTGGTTTGTTGGTTCAGCTTTTTTCAGTGCGAAACTTGACCATACCCAGGATTGGATAAATTAGAAACTCGTGCAAGTACAATGTGTATTTGACGCATTCCACAACCAATGATCTGCTCATTATTATTAGTGTATTCTAGCTTCTTTTCTAGGATTAAAAAAAAAAACAATAACAAAAAAACAAATATTTGAATACTTAAATATTCATACAATAATTTGTGCATCCCAATTGTATATTGTTCACAAAAAGCTTCTGTGTTATGGACCATTTTCGATGGCATTTGTGACTCATAAATTATGAGAGAGGAAATGCATCAATAGACTTCATAAAACGGTTTTTACGTATTAAATTAGTTTCAAAATAGATAGAAATCAAGTGAGATATATTTTCATTTTTTTCACCGATTCCACACGGAGTGTTCGTGTGGAAAAGTAAAGACATCAATATAAGTCATAAGGTAACTCAAACAAAATTTCTCAAGATATACGCTGTAAGGGTATCTGATGTAGTGACAGTAAAAATGTGTCACTAAAAATAAAAATGAAATCACGAAATCATCGCATGTTCACCTGACGACACCGTAAATTGTGAAGATACTCAATTGCATAGCAATGGCATATTTTCTGAATTCCCATAATTCCAGATGTTGAAATCAATAGCAATCAGAATTTATTTATTCAATTGTCCTCTACCTACCACAATTAAAAAATTGATCATTTTCATGATTTTTTTATAGAATTTATCAAACCTCATGAATTAAAGTCACCTGAGTGCATGCAAACAGTTTGAGTTGATTTATTTCATCATCCAAATAGTAGGATCAATAACCGACGATGGAGATGTCAGCCGAAAAGATTGAATTGAAACAATTTCATCAAATGTATTTTGAAATGTGTACACACGACTGCTGAAGACTTCATCATGGGCATTTCATCGTGTTCATTTGTAAGTCGTGGTAATGACATATGTATTATATCTATAGCTTTGGTAATATCGATTTTCTTGTAAATTACGCCCTCTGAGTTACTGATCTAAATCGAAATTGACGCTTTGAATGTTTATTTACTTTGAAATTTAATCACTATAAATAATAACAATAACATGTGAACTCATCATAAAATATTAAGCAAAACCCAGCAACACGTTTATCACAAAGTGTGAACAATTGACGGTTGCTCAAAATTTTGAAATAAATTCAATTAAAATAAATAAAGAACAAATATAAATTAAATAAACATCTTTGGCTATAATATTATACAATCTGTAAAATAGGTCAGCTGAATATCTATGTTATCTACTCTTTCTTTTAGTCAGATGTCGTGGAGTGACAATTGAAGCTTTTGAGCCCATATTAAAACACATCTGTCACCAGAGTGTCTGTCTTTCAAAGCGCCCTTTTTCAAAACATTGACTCTCAAATTCAAAGTGAAAGTGAAAAAAAACATACAACAATATTTAAATGCTGTAATCTATTAACATTTATTTGAAAGTCAAAGAAATGTGATAATGAAAATATTTTTTATCTTTTTTTGGTAAGCATGTTTCCGCGATTTCGCAACTTTATTTGCATTTCATTATTCTGCATCATCATCATCCGGTTCTAGTTTTGAGCCTGTAAATTCAATAAAATTCAGGCTGGTCCTTCTCATGTGCAATTCTTCATTTCAATATTTACGAATATTTCGGCGAAGTTCTTTAAAATCCAAGTGTTCCATCAGTTCAACGGTTTTTAAATCAGCTCCTCGTTGATCTAATAACAATTTTGCGTATGGCGTACACCGTACTAATTTTATGAATTTCGTATATTTTGGCTGCAAATTTCACAAAAAATATGCAATGTCATCATCATGCGCCAAGATTGAAAAAAAAATCACGAAACTATGATATTAGTCGTGATTTTTCGTTACTCATTTTGCAAATACAAAAAAACACCTGCTTTCAAATAAAGTGTCAAGTTCCAATGTAATTAAAACCAATTCGTTCCGTTTTGTCACCAGACGTTTCCTACTTCATTTGACCCTGCATATTTGTACACCCATTTCGTAGCGACTCGCATTCAACTGCACATGCAGTGGCGACTGGCCAGCCATAAAGCTAAAACAAACAATAACTTACAATTTTTGATGTTTGAAAGTACACATTCGATTGTCATGCGCCAAGCCAGTAAAGTTGCCGAACCCCCGAACAAGAGAGGAATAAAAAGGCAACTCGATGATTTTTCGAATTTTTAACCCAAAAATCACATCAACTGAACGTAGTTCTTTACCATCTATTGTCTTTTGTTATAAATTACCACAAGTCTCTCCACAAGCTTCGTGTCAATTGTCTAGATTAATCTAAATCATATTTTGAAAATGTAATTTAGTCTAGAAAAAGTTCACAAAGTACACCATTTCTCAAAAAAATTATTTCAAAACTGAATAATTGGGTCGGGATTATGTAGCAATTTATTGAAATTAAATATTTAGAAAAAATTATTCTTTAACACTTCCATTTCCAGTTAATTCGACGCCATGTTCACCATCTTGTTGATTTGCTTGATAGACTACGATACTTTCTAGTGCGGTACAATTCATTTTTTGCTGTATTATTCGAACGAAATTAGATTTAGCCACGAAATTTATACACCAAATTGCGCACAGTCCCAACAATAGATATTTGAGAGCTTGAACGTCTGCCGAAAGATGATTCACGTCTACCACTGAATGATCAATCACATCATTGGTCTTATCGAGGCTTTGTTGAATTATAGTTCGGTTTTCATTGTAACAATCAACACCGCCAATGTATGTTTGGTTCGATGGGTTATGAAGCAGTTGTAAATGTTCCCATTGAAGCAAGAACTTTGCCAAGTAGCGACAAGAGAAGTAATTCTTCGAAATACCGAGTGAGGAGAGCTTTGGGAATATCGATCGAGTGACACTGTCTATTTCCACCAGATCATTTCCTTCGAGGTTCAATGTGGTCAGGTATTGAAAATTTCGCAACAAAAATGTGAAGTCCACTTTGACTAAATGATTGTGCGAGATGTCAAGTACTTTGAGTTTGCTCTGATGATAAAAAGTGTCGAATCCAAAGTTCGATAGGTTGGTGCGGCTGAGGTTCAAATATTTTAAATTATCGAATCGTTCAAAGGTGCTCACATTCAACCTCCCAATGAAATTCGACGACAAATCCAATATTTCGATCGATGATCCGAGCATTTCGATTAATTGTGCAGTATTTTGTAGGTGATTGCTCGAAATGTTCAGAAGCATTACTTGGTGGAAGTTTTCCTCGGTGCACTGAAGCATGGTGTGATTTGAAAATGAGCGAAAATCGATCCCATTTTGGCTATCAAAGTCGATAGCTACTGAATTTCCCATGCAACTCGTGTCGATCTCTTTAATGTGTTTACAAGAAACTTGCACTTGTTCTGAGCCATTTGAAGTCAGTGAAAATTTATTACAATCGAAATTTGTTACTGGACGAATCCCTGTGTCAATTGTTGGATTATATGAAGTTGCAGTTGCCGTGTACTCCGTGGTGTGCTGATACGGTTCATGAATGTTTATTTTATTGATTGGATACTGGGCAACGTTGATACAATCAACTCCATCGATGTGCGTTCGATTCGATGGATTGTCAAGCAGATTCATATGCTCCCATTGAAGCAGTACTTTTGCTAAATAATTGCAAGAGAAGAGATTTCTTGATAAACCCAAAGTGGACAGTTTGGGAAATATTGCACGAGAAACGCTGTTCATTTCAACTAAATTATTTCCTTCCAAATTTAAAATGTCCAAATCTTTGAAATTCCGAAGAAACAAAGTGAAATTGACGCTTCCCAAATGATTGTACGAAATGTCAAACGACTTGAGTTGCCTTTGATGGTAGAATGTGTCAAATCCGAAATTCGATAGACTTGTTTGGCTCAGATTCAGATATTTCAAATTGCTGAACCTTTCAAATGTACGAGCAGTTAATTTTCCTATGAAGTTCGAAGACAGATCCAAGGTTTGAATTGATGGTCCCAATAATTCAAGCAATTTTGGAGTGATTTGGAGTTGATTTCCGGATATATTCAGATACGTTAATTGCTGGAAATGCTCTTTTCTACACCGCAGCTTGGAGACACTTTGCAATGTGCGGAAGATGATCTCATTTTTGTCGTTCAGTTCAATTTTGATAGACTTTCTCAGACAACTTGTGTCGATTTCTGTGACATCCTCCCAGGAAACTTGAACAGACACTGAACTCATCAACAGCGAAAACAGATTGCAGTCAAAGCGAGCTATTGGATTATTTTCCAGTCGCAACATCTTCAGTCGCTTATTGAATTGAAGAAACGACACATTTTGGGAAGGGATGAAGTCGATGGTTGGTAGACTCGTGTTTCTTAGGTCCAAATATTCCAGATTGGTGAACCTTTCAAACGATTGACGATCTAATTGGCCAATATAATTTGAAGATAAGTCCAATGTTTCAATTGATGAACCCAGCAGCTCAATTACATGTGGAGTGTTGTCCAGCCAATTCCCAGAAATGTTGAAGAATCTCAATCGCTCGAAGTCTTCTTTTGCACAACGCATTTCGGTTCCTCTTTCCTCCAATTTCAGAAAAACATCATTCGAGTTGATCTCCACTTGCAATAAGTGTCCTGCACAACTTGTATCGAGCTCGAGCACTTTTGTCCAAGTGACGTTCACCATAGTTGATTTCATCAGCAATGAAAAAATGCTGCAATCGACGCGCTTAATTAGATTATTTTCCAGTCTCAAGACTTTCAATTTTAAGTTTTTCTCCAAATTAATAGCCGAAACATTTGTATTTCTCAAATCTAAATGCGTCAAATTGACGAATTTGTCAAATGTTTTCCAATTTATATTCTCCATGACATTAGATGATATGTCCAATGTTTCGATTGCTGACCCCAACAAATCAATTAACTTCGGACAGTTTTGATGTTGATTTCCAGACATATTCAAATAAGTCAATTGTTGAAAATATTTTTTTGGGTAACGAAACTCGGAATGATTACGAGACAAACTGAAGACAATCTCGTTTTCATTGTCCACATCAATTTGAAGCGCATCTCTGGCGCAACTTGTGTCAAGACTGTTGATATTCTCCCACGAAATGTTTACCACCGATAAATTCATTGCGAACAAAAAAAAGTTGCAGTCGATGGATGTGAATGGATTGTTTTCCAGTCGAAGAGTCTCAAATTGGTTGTAATTTTGAGGTGATGAAAGACGTTCACTTGATATGAAGTCAATGGCTGACAAGTTTGTATTCCGTAAATCCAAATATTTTAGATTGGTGAATCTTTGAAACGATGCCACACTCAATTCACCTATATAATTTGAAGACATGTCCAATCTTTCAATTGATGATCCAAGCAAATTTATTATTTTCCAAGTGTGTTGCAAGTGTTTTTCCGAAATATTAAAATATTTTAGACTTATTAATTTATATCCTTCACATTGGAATTTGTGAGTTGATTGGAAGATGCGACAAATCTCGTTAAATGTTGAAAATTCAAATCTGCAGATGATAAATATTTAATACCATAATTCGAAATGTCGTATTCACGTAGATTCCTGAATCGTTTGGAAATACTCTCATTCAAACGATTTCCACTGCAGTCACCCGTTTTTAGTATTTGCACTTCATAATTCATTGCGCCATCAAGTATGTTTTTGTAACAAGATGAAATAGTATCACGGTAAAATAAATTGAATTACATTCGTAATCCTGACTTTTCCGCATTGATATGAAATTTGATTTTTCTCTTGTTCAATTAAAATCATCGAATATTCAGAGCAAAAGTATTGGTTTTGTCACGAAAACGGGGAAAATGTTCTTTTTTCATACAATGAACTGTATTTGGGCAATGTATGTGACATGGTTCATGTCGACCGGAGATGGCTTCTGCAATATGGCTAATGTTCAACACAAAACATCGTGGGACAAAATAAATTTTGCGATTTGAGACTCCTTTCTTGAGATATATTCATATCAAACTTCCATTTTCTAAGAATTTCGTACATTATTTATATTCCTAAGCACATTTCATGTGCGGAAAAGTAAAATGTCATCATCATCATCAAATATTAGTTCTAATTTCATATTCGATCTGCCACAGAATAATGTCACTGAATGATACGAATCATAACTATCACAGTCCGTTATTGTTCCTGAACCCAACACACTCACTAGGCTCAAAAAAATGGATGTTAGAACACAGATAACTCGATTGTTCATTTTGCACATGATTTAATTGCATAAAAAGCACTGATCACTTCCACAGCCGTTTGAGACTCTCAAATGAGTAGAGTTACTTCTACAATTGATATGATGTTTTCTTAAAATAAGAGACAAACAAAATGTCAAATGAAAAATTGGACCGTTCAGAATAATTATGACAGATTGAAAAAAATGTGGACATTTGAATGAAATACAAATAAATGGGCTTACATACGTAAGGCTTACTTTTCCGCACTGTTTATCACGGAAATGGGTGAATACAATTAATTTTAATATGAAGAATAAAACGCCCATTTGAGTTTCAATTTATAAATTGATGTTTCAGTAAAAATAGAGATACTGTTGGTTTCATTTAGTTTAGTTAATTTCTAGAAATGTATTTCATGTTGAATTTTATGACATTGAAGAGAATTCATATTTGCTCCATGTTAATAAACTTTATATTCATCACTCATCACAAATCGCTCTTAGATCTATAGGATACGCTAAGCTCGAGCTATAGCCAAAATTGGTTTTGAGGTGAGTCAGTGCTTTTATGCTAGTTGGATTGATAAACTCAAGAATGCACAAATAAATTGTCGTTTTCTGTCAACAATGCTCTGTATCAGTACAATGAAATTTATCAATGTTAGGCAAAAGGCGAATCAATCCCTTTGAATGCTTCAATTCACGTCGATGCAACTAGTCTATACTTCACTTGACCATAAGATTTGAATTCAATATAAATTAGAATCTAACCAGATTAATCATTTCATCATAAAGTAAAGCTATCATAGCGTTCATAATAATATTAATAGTCCGTAAAAACGATGCTTTAACTAATTGAATTTATTTTCAGACGACTTTGTATAAAATGTACACTACGTTTCCATGTGAATTTCAATTACAATGTGCTAGCAAAGAAAAAAAACTCCCTTCAAAATGTCAAAACTCCCGATCAACTGTCAAAGGCTTTTATTCGTATTTGTTATTGTATTCAATGGGAAAAAACACTTCCCACATACACGACAGCGTTTCCAATACAACTTTAAGAAAGTCAGTTGCATCTCACATACACAAATGCAAATCATTCATTCCGTTAAGCACCCTATTCAGCGCATCATATTTTTGTTCGTGTGTTTTTTCATTGGTTCGCGATGGCATTTGTCGTCGATGTGATTTCAATCAAATGAAAAACTCGAATCGAATTGTTCAATTTTGTTTGTTCATTGCGTCGCCATTTTGTGAAATGTGAAGGAATTTCTGTTCAAAGTAAATCACATTGGATTCCAAAGTGCGTGAAGTGATACAAAAACTAATAGAAGTATGTTCAAAATATTTCATTTAAATGAATATTAAAGAGGAAATTCTGAAACATTAAAAAATGTTCATATTACGATACAATTGAGTGGCTGGGAATAGAAATACGAATACGAGATCACTTGAGCAAAATTGAAACATGAAAATTGTTTTGGAAAAAAAGCATCATGATTTTGGAATTGTGTTGCCTTTTTATTAATACATTTTGCTTGTCTCGTAGTTTTCATGGCAAAAATTGATTTTTATGTTGCGTCTTTGCTTGAACAGAATTCATGTTGCATTTTTTCGAAATATTTTTCATGTTGCGCTTTTGCTTGGGTGATCTTGTACTCTCATTTCTATTGTCAGCCACTCAATTGAACTGAACTGAGCTGAACTGATTCGAACTGAATTTCAATCTGTTTTTTTAGTTTGTGAAAGGCTAAAGTCGATATTAAAAAGTCAAAAACTGAATGAAAAATATATGAGAAATTGTTGAACTAAATGCTTGCTTCAATTAATTGAAAGTAAAGATTTGTGAATAAAATCATCATTTGTTGAAACTAATAAAAGTGGTAAAAAGGTAAGTTTCAAGTGTTTGAGTTTTTATTTAAGTGAGTCAACGAAAACTAGAACGCTTTGAAATTTAAAATTTAATTCTTCTAACAAAAATCATATGAAAAAATTTAATATTTATTTGTGAATTTTTATCTTGGATTCTAAATCAGATATATGTATCGAAATGAAAACCAAAAAGAGGTCAGCTGCGCAAAAGACTCGTCAATCCAAAAACACGATGAGGCGCATTCGGCAAAAGAAAGTTCTCAAAGAAAAAAATAAGCGGAGCGACAAAGAACGAAAAGCCCATTCTAGGTTGAATGCGGAAATAAAACGTAAGGAATCTGCTGCTAAAAAGAGTCGAGATCAAAAATCAAGTAACAAAGAAGTCGATCGAAAACGCAAAACCGTTGCTCGTTTGGATCCAGAGTTGAAACGTAAGGAAGCTGCTGCAAGAAAGATTCTGAACCAAAAGCCAAGCAGCAAACAATCCGATCAAAAACGTAAAACAGTCGCTCGTTTGAATCCAGTGCTGAAACGTAAAGAAGCTGCTGCAAGAAGGATCTTAAACCAAGAACCAAGCAGCAAACAATCCGATAAAAAACGCAAAACAGTTGCTCGAATGGATCCAAAATTGAAACACAAAGAAAATGTTGCTCAAAAGATTCGAAACCAAAAGCCAAGCAGCAAACAATCCGATCAAAAACGTAAAACAGTCGCTCGTTTGAATCCAGTGCTGAAACGTAAAGAAGCTGCTGCAAGAAAGATCTTGAACCAAGAACCAAGCAGCAAACAATCTGATAAAAAACGCAAAACAGTCGCTCGTATGGATCCAGAGCTAAAAAACAAAGAAGCCGCTGCTCAAAAGGGTCGTCGACAAGATTTGGAATATCAAACACGTGAAAGAACCCGGTTGGCAAAATTGCGTTTAAATAGTCTATATCTTCAACGAAAGAGGCTTGCTCAAGCTCTTTGGCGAAGAAAACCATTCAATAGAATGGTTGAACGGTTTGCTAACCAACGACGAAAAGCTATTCAGAGGAATGATCGTTTCAAGCGCATACGCAAAAATAAGAAAACGCGTATTTCAATGCGGAAGCTACGTAAAAATAGTATTTATCAAACGTTAGAAACACGTCGTCAACAAAGAGCAAAAGCAATTCAAGGTCAACAAAAAGCCATGCGAATGAAATTGCACGATCAAAATCGAATGAATGAGTCTACAGAAGACAAAATACTTTTTTATCGCACGAAATATCTATTGGAATTGAAAGAATTTAAAGCTGCAGGCAACAAAGAGCAAAAACAGAAGGCTGGAGCCTGTCTTCAGTTCATCGAAGATCGAGCAGAAACACCGAAGTATATATGCTTATCTTGTGAAGGTTTATTCTTTTTTTATTCAGTCAAAAAGGCTACCGACGCAGAAATTCAAGAATTGACAAATCCAAGAAGCAAATTTACAACCACTTATATTTGTTCAACATGTCGTGATCATTTCAAAAAAGGCAAAGTGCCAACGCTTGCAGTCATCAATGGTCTAGAATTTCCGGATATTCCAAAAGTGTTACAAGATTTGACACAATTGGAGGAGAGGATGGTTGCTCCTATTGTTCCTTTTATGCAATTGCGTGATTTGATGCCACACGCATTGAATCCACAGCTTGGAATTAAGGGAAGTGTTGTTAACATTCCGGTCGAAGTTCCAGAGATGATTCAAACTTTACCACGACTATCTAACAAAATGCAGACGATTCAGTTAAAATTCAAACGTAATTTGAAGCATCATACAAATGTTTTCTTTGCGGCAATCAATCCATCAGCAATCTGTGAAACTTTAATTATTTTGGTTGATAAACCACTTTATAAAAAATATAAAATTGAGATCGATGAAAATTATGTGATCCAAAACCAGTTTAACACACAACCTGAAAACTTTATTGTTGAACCAGACGATGCAATCGAAGAACTATTGACGGTTGAAAGCGACGAAATTGAAAGCAAAACTGATGAGAGCAACGCTGATAAAAGCAAATCTGACGCGAATGATTTTGATTTTGGTGATGATGACGATGTTTTGTTGTTTGATATGAATGATGAGATAGCTAAGAACACCATCATTTCAATTGCACCTGGTCAATTCAAAAAACCGTTGCCGTGGTTAATTCATCCACATATTGATGAACTATGCTTTCCAAAGATCTTCGCTGGCCAGGAATTCAACACAAACAAGATCTCTTACACGAAAAGAATTAAATCGGAGCTCCGAAGAGCTGATCGTAGATCATGCATTCCGACTCGTGTTCTTTTTATGGCCAAGCAAAAGCAAGAGCGAGAATGTTTCACCAACATCAACGTATGCCTTCGTAAAGTGAAAGGAAAATCGGAAAGGGCAGGAAATGTTTTGAAAGAGGACTACGTGAATGATATGATTCAGCATGATGCAGGCTACCGTATGTTGGCAAATATTCGTACTTCACCAGCATATTGGGAGAGAATCAAGAAAGATCTTCTGGCAATGATTCGGCAGCTAGGTCGTCCGACCATATTTTTAACACTCACGCCTGCTGAAAAGAGATGGCCGGAATTGCTTCAAGGGTTGTATAAATGCCATTACAAAAAAGACATAACCGTTACAGAAGCGATGCATTTGAGTGATGCTGTGAAAACAGAGTTGATTCGCAATGATCCGGTTTTGTGCGCTGAGTATTTTCAATATAAGAACAATAAGTTTATGAAGTGTGCAACCAAAACGAATGGTATTTTTGATGAATTTGAGATCATTGATTCGTATGAACGGGTGGAGTTTCAGAAACGAGGATCACCACATGAGCACAAAATGTTGTGGCTGAGAAACGCTCCAAAGTTTGATCCCGGTCGGATTTTAGAATCGGAAAGAGAATGTATTCAGTTCATCGATCGATTCATTACGTGTGAGTTCGATTCAGAAAACCCGTATATTAAATACCAACAGCACAGACATTCCTTTACGTGTTATAAGGGAAGTGGCAAGAAAAAGGTGTGTCGTTTTCATATTCCATTGCCAATGATGAAAGAAACGAGAATTTTGCATCCAATGGATCCTCAAGAAAAAGCGAAGTTTAAAGAAAAGCCTTCGAATGATTTCAAAGAAATTCAAAAGCACATGGAACGGCTTTATAAACATCCGAGAGAAGTGTCATTCGAACAAGTTCTTGCTGATCTGAAGCTGAGTTATGAAGACTATATCATTGCCATTCGAAGTACACTTAAGTCATCGATGGTATTTTTGAAACGTGGGAGCTTTGATGTAGGCATCAACGCTTACAATCGTGATATTCTCTGCCTTTTTGAAGCTAACATGGATATCCAGTTTACAGTGGATGAATTCGCTGTAGCATCGTACATCGTTAACTATATTAATAAAGTTGAAGCAGGACTTTCAAAATTGCTACGTCAAGCTGTGGCCGACACAGAAGCGGGCAATTGCAGTCTACGTGAGAGATTTCGGAAGGTATCGAATGTGTTCATAAATGGAACAATTTTGTCAGCGCAAGAGGCAGTTTATTTAAATTTGTCAATGCCTCTTACGAAATTTAGTCGTGATGTGGTATTCATCAACACTGGACCAATCGACTCTCGGGTTCATATGATGAAAAGCAAAGCTGAGCTACAAAAATTGGACGTTGACGACCAGAATGTGCTTGTGCCTGACGTATTTGAGAAATACGCAAAGCGAGATGGAATGGAAGATGTTTGCCTTGCTGATTTTGTAGCCACAAAAACTGGACATAAATTGATTGATGGCACATTCAAATATACTCCTCGAAGACAGCCAAGAATCATTCGCTATGTTCGATACGCAATCGACAAAGATAAACCGAACTTCTTTCGCGAACAATGTTTGCTATTCTTACCATGGCGAAACGAAGAAAGGGACATTGAAGCTAACAATTGTGCGGAGTTGTATTATGCCAATCGCGATCTCATTCGGGAGAATCAATGTAAATACGTCCAAATATCTGAAGACAAAATCGACGAAATTCTTCAGAATATGCAAACAAACAAAAGCACTAGCGATGATGAAGATTCCGAGGGCGATGAAAGGGCATTTTTCGTGGAACCTGTTGATATTTTTGAGCAAGGTGGCCAAACAAAGCCGAAAAAAGAAACGCCAGTCACTACCAACCGATTCTTCAGTCCATGTAAAGTTCCAGAGAACGAAATGCTACAAATGCTTGAAAAGTTGAATTCCATGCAAAGAACATTTGTGATGCAGATTTTGAAACGTGTTAAAACTGAATCGAGCCGTCCGTTTTACTATTTTTTGAGTGGTGCAGCAGGCGTTGGTAAAAGTACGGTGATCAACTCTATTTATCAATTGATAACAAGGCATTTTGACAATCTTCGAGGTAGTAATCCAGAAACCATCAAAGTGCTATTAACAGCACCATCAGGTAAAGCTGCTCACTTGATTAACGGAACTACTTTGCACACCGCTTTCGCACTGCCCGTGAATCAATACGGAGGTCAGCTTGCAACTCTGTCTAACGATGTTGCAAATTCGCTTCGCATTCAATTGAAAGATTTAAAGCTTTTAATTATCGATGAAATTTCAATGGTCGGTACGAAAATACTTTGCTGGATTCATCAAAGATTGGTACAAATTACGGGAAAAAATGAACCATTTGGAGGAGTATGCGTATTAGTCGTCGGAGATATGAAACAGTTGGCTCCAGTTGGAGATAAAAAAGTATTCCTACCGTTCGACACAATTGGAAAGTTGATTGGAGTTTCTCCACTTTGGGAACATTTCGAATATTTCGAACTCACCGAAATCATGAGACAAAAAGACGAAATTGAATTCATTGAAGCATTGAACAATATTTCTATTGGAGCGATGACACCAGAAAATATTTCATTGATTAAATCAAGAGAAACAGCGGAAAATTTGGTACCACATACAGCCATCCGTCTGTTTAGATCAAATGACGAAGTTGATGAGTACAATAAAGTTCGAATCGATGAAGCGGCTGGTCAAAAGTTCGAAAGTATCGCGTACGACCGGGTTGATGGAAAGCCTTCAGATTATGTAAGAGACCGTACATTGACAGCATTGAGAAACAAAAAAAGACACGAAGCATACGGTTTATCATTGTTGAGTATAAGGAATATGCGCATTAAACGTATCCATTATTCCTAGCGGAATTTATGTAAACTCATGACTGACAGCAACTAATACGATACGAACCATAAACTAAACATAATAAAATCATGTTCTTTCTTCTGGATCGAACTATCTAACTGGTAACACATAATTCGTTTCACTCCAAGTCATTTTGTCATTCAAATACATTACATTAAATTGGCGACAAGCACAAAAGAAACCAAATTTTTTATTTGAGTATCAGCGAATATTTTTCGCATTCCAATAAAATATTAAATAATATTTAATAAAAATGACTGAAAACGACGGAGACGAGCATACAAGCGGCGAAAAAAACAACACAAACCATTTAACAGTAATTCAGTCAAATTCAACAATTCCCGAATACAATCCAAATGTGAATTTTTCGGATTGGTTAGAAAGATTAGAGATACATTTCATCGATCTGGGAGCAACAAACGATTCAGATAAAAAAAAATCAATTTTACTGAAATCAATCGGTGCCGACGCGTATTCATTGTTGAGAACTTTGTGCGACCCTACAAAACCGGCAGAAAAAACATACAATGAGTTGATTGTATTGTTGGAAGCGCATTTCACACCACCACGTATTATTTTTCGAGAGCGATATAATTTTTATTCAGCAATGAAAGACAGTGGCGATTCAGTAAGCGCATGGTTTGCCAAGGTAAAAAAATTGGCAATGTCATGTAAATTTACGGCTTTGGAAGAAATTATACGTGACAAATTCATCACTGGTTTAGCTAATCACGATAAAATTTTTGATCGATTGTGTGAAGAGTCGACAACATTGACATCGGCAGAAGCGTTAAAAAAAGCAATGATTTTTGAAACAAAATTCCAATCGAATGGTCAAACGGTGAATTTCATCAAGCGGCCGAATTTTTCCAAGGGCAACAAAGGTCGTAACGGTAAATCCGGTGGTGCAAATGATGATCAAGGAAAATCTAAAACCACGTGTTCACATTGCGGCTGGAAGACCCACATATCATCGCTATGCCGGTATAAGGAGGCAATTTGCAATTTTTGCAGTAAAAAAGGACATTTGGCAAACATTTGCCGAGCTCGACTGGATAAGAAATCGAATATAAATACTAATTCAAAAACCGTAGCGAATATTTTTCCACATAAAACTAATGCTGATTTTTTTTCACACAGTGACCATGACGGTGAGGTTAGTTTATCGATGTACATGGTGAATGGTTCTCATTTGGCGAATTCATCGGTGCTGACGTTGAGCATCAACGGAATTTCATTGCGAGCGAAGTGTGACACGGGATCCCCGTGCACATTTATGTCAGCTGATTTGTTCGATAAATATTTTAACCGTAAATTGCTGTTTCCGTATAGAGGTGACTTGTACAAGGATTACGGGGGACATGATATTCCGAACATTGGTGAGTTTCATGCTTGTGTTAATTGTGATGGCCAAACAGCAACAGTGCGTATAATTGTTACGAAATATGATAATCGACCATTGTTATTAGGTGATGATTTTTTGATTGCTTTCGGTTTTCAACTCACGCGTAACGGTAAAACAATAAATGAGATTGATAGTTATTCTATTTCAAGGGTAAATGCAATTGTTTCTTCGAATCAAATCATTGTTGAACAGTTGAAATCGGAATTTTCAGAAGTATTTAAATCCGAATTGGGACGATATAGTGGCAATGCAGTTCATTTAGAAGTAGATTCAAATGCACGTCCAATATTTTTCAAGCCACGTCCAATACCATTTGCATGGAGAAATCAAATTGAATCACAGTTAAATCATTTTGTTTCAATTGGAATGCTAGAGCCAGTCGAAAATTCAGATTGGGGTACACCTCTAGTGCCTATTTTAAAACCGTCGGGTGAAATCCGAATTTGTGGAGATTACAAAGTTACAATTAACAAACACTTAATTGATTACAAATACCCATTACCGCGCATAGAAGATATTTTTGCATCACTCCAAGGAGGAGAATTATTTTCTAAATTAGATTTAGCCAGCGCATATAATCAATTAACGTTAGACGAAACGTCTCAAAATTTATGTACTTGGAGTACTCACTTGGGAGTATTTCGAATGAAACGTTTACCTTTCGGTGTGAAAACAGCCGGTGCAATATTTCAAAAAACAATTGAAACTTTATTGAAAGATATTACCTTTTGTATTAATTTTATGGATGACATTGTCATCACCGGTAAAAATCACACTGATCAGGTCAGAACACTGAAAATCGTTTTGAATCGATTACAAACACATGGTTTACGATTAAACGTTGATAAATGCAAGTTTTTCCAAGAAAAGATTACGTATTTAGGCTTCAACATTGACAAAAATGGTTTGAGCAAAAACAGCAACAATATTGAAAGTGTGCTGAACGCACCCGTGCATAAAGATATCACCGGCGTACGAGCATTCATCGGAATGTGTAACTTTTATTCGAAGTTCATTACAGATTTCGCCACTAAAATGAATCCATTATATAAATTGTTGCGCAAAAACGTAAATTTTTTGTGGTCAAATCAGTGTCAGGAAGCGTACGAAATGATGAAAAGAGAAATAGCTTCAGATAAAATCCTTGTTCACTTTGACCCAAGCAAACCAATCGTGTTGACAACAGATGCTTCGAACACAGCGGTAGCTGGAATTTTGGCTCATGAATTTCACGATGGTTCACGTCGACCAATAGCATTTATTTCACGTGCTTTAAATAAGGCTGAATGTAATTACAGTACAATCCAAAAAGAAGCTTTAGCAATTGTTTTCAGTGTAACTAAATTGCAACAATATTTAATTGGTATTAAATTTGTGATTGAGACGGATCACAAACCACTTCTTACTATTTTTGGAAATGATAAGGGTTTACCACGAATGGCAGCTGCACGCATGCAACGGTGGGCATTCATTTTATCGGGTTTTTCGTTTGAAATGAAATATGTACAGGGTATTTCCAATAGCGCCGATGCATTGTCACGTATGCCACAAAAAGAACCCATTGAAACACAAGAAGAAGCAAATTACGTAAATTTTATCAGTTCAAGCGATTTGATACAACTCAATTATAAAAATATCGCAATCGCAACACGTAATGATCCAATATTGTCTAAACTTTTAGATGCAATTCAAACAGGCAATGTTAAACAGTTGAGTGATGAACACTTCAAACCATTCCAAAGTAAACGTGACGAATTGTCGGTTGAACACGGTTGCATTTTATGGGGGTATAGGACAATTGTTCCGTCCAAATTTCGCAAGCAAATTTTGCTAGATTTACACAAATCACATTTGGGCATCGTGAAAACAAAATCGTTGGCTCGATCATACATTTGGTGGCCTAGTCTTGACAAGGAAATTGAGGAGTTGATAAAAAGTTGTGTTTCATATCAATTGACTCAAGCAAGTCCAGAAAAAGGCAATCTCATTCCATGGAAACCATGGAGCCGTATTCATATTGATTACGCTGGTCCGATCAAGGGACAATATTATCTTATCATTATCGACTCATTCTCGAAATGGGTGGAAGTATTTTCAACCAAAACCACCAATACAATGTACACAATAAAGAAATTGCGTGAAACATTCGCGAGATTCGGTTTAGTGGACGTTATCGTCAGTGACAATGGTAGTCAATTTACGTCCGATGAATTTCGTGTGTTCACAGAAAAAAATAATATCAGACACATCTTTACGGCACCGGGACATCCATCTACGAACGGTCAAGCCGAAAATTTCGTTAAAACAGTAAAAAAATCTTTATATGCAAATTTAAAAGACTCGACTCCGGAAAATATGGAAACATTTTTACATCGTTTTCTTTTAGATTATCGAAATTGTAAACATTGCACCACGGGCGACTCACCTGCAAAGTTGTTATTTAGCAGAGAGTTAAAAACGCGATTTTCTTCTTTAAAACCACCAACTACACGTGAGCAAATCATTAGCAAACAAGAAAGTCAGATAAAAAATTACAATGGTAAACGCGATGTAACATTTAAACAAGGTCAAAAGGTACTAGCTCGAAATTATTCAGATCCAAACAAGCTACAATGGCAACAAGCTGTGATAAAAGATTGTCTTGGCCCACGTAATTACACTTGCATTCTCACAAATAATGAGCGAATCGTTAAACGGCACATAGATCAACTAAGGGTTAGCCATGACCAAAATGATCGCCAGTCAGATGTTAGCGAAAGTACTGGTTCAGCCGATTCCAACTCATTAACCAATGTTAGCAATTCACCTATGCAGGACGACACACATGACATAAGTATCACGGATTCGGAAGAGAACGTGTCACACGACGCAAGCAGTGAATTTTTGGATGCAGCGTCAGTCTATCATCCGTCGAATGAGCATTCGGTACACGATGAAACTTTAAGCGATGCTCGTCCATCGAGAACGAGTGCACTTCAAGCTATGGTCCGTATGGATGAATTAAGAGCTAACAAACAAATTTAAATTTCATTTAAACAATTGTATTCAATCATTATTTAAAATCATATATCATACACACAGAGTACTAATTCAAATCACGTATCCAAATCCATGTTTCATAAGTCAATCGATTATTTATTAGAAAGAAATCATAATGTGAAATTGATGTATTTTATGTTACAATTGATTGTATGGAATTAATCAGCTTTACGAAGGGGTTGTTGAGTATAAGGAATATGCGCATTAAACGTATCCATTATTCCTAGCGGAATTTATGTAAACTCATGACTGACAGCAACTAATACGATACGAACCATAAACTAAACATAATAAAATCATGTTCTTTCTTCTGGATCGAACTATCTAACTGGTAACACATAATTCGTTTCACTCCAAGTCATTTTGTCATTCAAATACATTACAATCATATCAATTAGACTTGAAGATTGGCATTCGATACATGGTGACCACGAATATAGACATTGAAGATGGTCTCGTAAACGGAACTTGCGGAATATTGAAGCACATTGAGTTTGATGAAAAAGATCACATGAAGCCAAAAGTTCTATTTTTCGATTTTGATTCTGATCGCGTGGGCACAAAAGCTAGAAGAGAGATGAGTCATGGCAGCAAAGTGAACGAAAAATGGGTGCCTATAAAGAAGATTGCAAGAGAAATTCTAATGGCGAAAAGCACAAAATTTCAAGTGTTCCGGACTCAATTTCCACTAGCTGCAGCAGAAGCACTTACCATTCATAAATCGCAAGGCTCGACTTGTGAGTCGATTTGTGTTAGTATGAAAAAGGCTTTGACTAGAGAATTGCTCTATGTTGCATTGAGTCGCGTAACGAAACTATCGAATCTCTTCATTATTGGTAATTTCAAAGCACCATCTCCACCAAAATCGGATGACATAACCATTGCAGAAATTTCGCGTCTGAAATCGGAAAAGCCGCTCACATTGTCATTCAGCTCACTGAAATTTAAAACCGGACTTGTAATTGCATATCATAATATCGTTTCATTTCGAAAATACTGGAAACACATTGCGAACGATGAGTGGTATAGCAGATGCGATATTTTAATTCTATCCGAGACGCAAACGACTTCAAATGATCAACCAGTGTTACCGAGTTTCAATTTGGTCTTCCGCTCAGACAATCATTCAACACCACAGAAACGAGGCATCTTAGTATTTGCCAAAGCAGAGATTTCAAATATATTGACGCTTTTCCATGATGTGCAAGAATCAGGATCCAACACAAAAAGCAAGTTCCACTCTGATATTGTTCTATTCGAAGTGAATGGTTTGCATCTAATCACAGGCTACAAGTCACCAAAAACACTGAACGGCATCATCGATTTGCAACTGAGAACGGCGTTTTCCAAGATCAAGCCAACTGCAGACACAGTTTTAATCGGTGATTTCAATTTCAACGTACATGAAAAGTCCAATTCTCTTTCAAACCTGATGTTGGAATTTAACATGACAAGTATGCTTGCACCAGAAGTTGTAACAACAAAGGATAACACCCAAATTGATGTCGTTTTCGCCAACTTCAAGAACATTGTCGCTGGAACGTATGAAAGCTATTTTTCGGACCACATGCCAGTTTTTTGCATGCTTCAAGATGGCAATGTTGATCCTGACATACTGAAGCAGTTTGAAGCAGATTGGTCACAAACTGTGATTCAGCCCGCAAAAATAATATCACCAAATCCATCGCCAGTTATCAATTTATCACCCCTTCAAGAAATAGATTGTGACAATATCATCGAAGTCTCAAGCGGTGCAAATTCCCCATGCTATCCAAATGGGCGGCTTGAAGACATTCTGAACGAGGTTAGAGACGATAAAGAGATAAATACTGATGCCATAGATCGATTTATTGATATGGTTACTCGATTAACTCCGTATACAATGATCTCTGCCCTATGTGTTTCTCGCCCTGAAATGTATGAGAGGCCCACTTCAGTCTCTGGTTCAGATGTCCAAATATTATATGAAGGACGGCTGCGGCAACGTATCGGGCAAAATATAATTGGACATTACATATGCGTACACTTCACGGCCAGCGATAGAAAAGTGAGCGTATATGATAGCCTGTACCATGGAAATCTTAGCTCAAGAGCTACAAATTTGATAAACAAACGATATCCAAATCACACAGGCATTCAATTCGTTGTACCCAAAACAAAGCAACCGGATGCAGTTTCATGTGGAATATTTGCCATTGCGTATGCTACAGCCATTATATTTGGTCTCAATCCGGCTGAAATTGAATTCAAAATAGATCAATTCAACTCAAATCAAACCACATCTCTTCGTGAACATCTTGCCGGCATGATTCAAAACAATCAATTAGAAATGTTTCCATTAGAGTTGGCTTGAATAAATCGATACTACATTTGAACATAAACAATTGAGTATTAAATGAATTATTATGAGAAAATACCAATAGATTTAAGCGGAAAAGATAAAATGATCAGGAAAAATGTAAGAAAATAAAAACATATTGAAATTTATAAGAAAATGTCGTCCCATCGTCCTCAAATTCGGACTAGACTCTTTTTTCTACAAAATTAGCAGTTTATATGGGTTCGGAGTAGTGAGTCAAAAATCAGTGGTTCCACCTAGGGGCATTTATCTCTCACGAATGCGTACTTTTTGTGCACATTTTTGTGGCATTCGCACGCATTCGCACGAATTCGTATCAGTCGACGTATAAAAACAATGCACAAACTCGCCTTATATTCGCGAATGTTTACGAATGCCGGCGAATGTTGGTGTATACACTCACACAAATACATTCTTTCATGTTCGTGTTCAGTTAAAATGTCATAACAAACTACCACAGTACAATCATGTTTAAATAAACATATAATAAAAATCATCACTAAATCTGGTTTTGATACAGATAGTTCCATTTCGTCAATTAATTCAAAAATTATATTGGAAATCGAGTCATATACCAATGAAATGAACATTATTTTAGAAAAACATAAATATAATGTCAACACGAGAGCTATTTGCTTGTCAGCTTTGTATACACAATTATATAAAAGAACCTATATAGAAACCTTGTAATATGAGCACAATTTTATCAAGTGTTTTGGGCGCTTCGAAACGTAATTACAATTTCATTGAGAATTTATTGCCCGAAAATAGAAAAATTTCCTTTTTATTTGGAATTATGTGTATCAATAACTAAACATTTTTCACCGAACAAACTTCAAATATTCACTTTTGTGTGAAATTTCACTTTTTCAATCACAACATACACAACAACATCTGGCATTCGCTGTGTACACATAATTCGTCCATTTGAAATGATATTCGTGCGCATTTGCAGCTTTAGCGCGGCATTCGCACGCATTTGTCGGCATTTGCACGAATGTGTGCAACATTCGCACCTAGGGGGTAATAACGAGACATTTTCGATTGGATTTTGAAGAATAATAATAATACATGTGGATTTGATATGATTTGAATGAATACGCGTGCATAATTGTGAATTCCGGTGAATTCTGGTGAAATTTTGGTATCATAATGTCAAAATTCACACATACAAACGCAAGTGCCGCAGTGCAGTAGCAATGCACATACTTCGCTTATTCTCGTTCAAGTAAGTAGTGGAGCTGTTACCACTAGTGGTACTCTTCACACTTATGAAAAACTGCTATTATAGTGGAGCTCTTCACACGAAATCACTAAAATTCGTCAGATTCACAAATATTCACCGATATGCACTGAATTCACTGAATTCAACATCGACAATTATGAGGATTTTTTGTGAATATGAGTGAATTGGAACGTTTTTTTGGGATTTTTGATAGATTCCGTGAATATGTGTGCATATTTATGAATAAAATGAATGTTATTACCCCCTAGATTCGCACGCATTCGCGAGAGATAAATGCCCCTAGGGTTCCACCTATTTTCTGAATCCAATCTATTGTATGACCACATGTATGGAATTATTTTATTTATGAATCTCAGAACCAGTATAGTTTGTCTCAGAAAAGTCAAATGGACCTGCGGAATGCATTTAGTTCGCATATTCGCGGTACTTTCCATATTAAATTGAATTTTCAAGCAAAATAGCCACATTCGCTTGAGTCAGTCATGCACCTCAACGACTACTACAATACTGCTCAAAATTGGATGGAATCTTAGTGCTATGAAGTCTAAACCATTTTTAATAGTGGTCCACGAGTCAAAGCTTGGATTTGAGCGCAAATTGATTAATAATTTTGCGTATGGCGTACGTGTACGAATTTTATGAATTTCGTCTATTTTGGCTGCAAATTTGAGAAATTTCACATCAAAGATGGAATGATTGTATTTAGGAATCTCAGAACTAATATAGTTTGGCCCAGGAAAGTCATATAGGCTCGCGAAAAACATTCAGTAGGCCAATTTTTGGTAATTTTGTTCAAAAATGGTATTTTCAGGGCAATAAACGTATATTCACTTGAGAGCATGGTGCGCCAAAACGGCTATACCAATATTGCTCAAAATTTAATGGGATCTAAGTCTAATAATTTCCAAAAAATGGTGAAAATTTGAAAACGATCAGTGGAGTCGTTTTTGAGCTATCGTGGTAACAAAAAACGTGACAACGGACGGCGGACGGCGGACAAAGGACGGCGGACAAAGGACGGCGGACAACGTGCCACAGCCCCACATCAACATGAGCTAAAAACGGTTCCACTGCATTCCTATGGGTTCCAGACTTATAGAAAACTCATTTTTGTGGTTTCCAAAATTTGGGCCAATCGCAATACTTTTACGCATCACGTGGTGTGCGGAAAAGT
>CM059999.1:37874645-37981269 GCA_030463065.1 Aphidoletes aphidimyza
ATTACGTGTTTCAAGCTATGAATCTATTTTTGGAGAAAATAGTGCGAGATACAATGTTCAGCAAAGCTGTAGCCAATGTCGAATGGTGTTGATAATGATTTCAGTATTTATCTGCATCCATAGCCTAACAAATGTAGTTTCTGTTGCAATTTTGCATTGCTTCTGCACTGAAAAATGCTATTTTTAGAAGAATAAAGGAAACTCATGTTGAGATAAATGTGTACTTTGAATTTATTTGATACAAGAGCTCCACTAACTTCCTCAAGTTGTTACATTGTAACATATTTTGAGCAACAAAATATCGAATTATTTATAAACGAATGAGTGTTGAATGCTTTTACACCATTCTCAAGTCGAAGCCTATAACTATAGTTGTGATAAGAGCTGCTATCATCTTTTGCGCATGTTGTTTCCGAATGAATGTCTCACATCGAAAATGTACTTTGTACAAAAGTGTGCATGTGATAGGCACAACTCGGTACAGACGACTTTTTATGGTCGTTCTTCTGCCTACTTATATACATTGCATTTAGCATATTATTGTACAGCAACAAATTAATCCGACCATTTCCGTTGCAAAGCAACAATACAGTTTGTTTTTTTTCTTAAATTCCAAGTATAAAATAAATATGTTACATTTATTAAATGATTTAATTTAAATCACATCATCAACAGAGGTTCGAAAAATCAACAAAAGAGTCTTTCTTTGTTATTTTCATTTCATTATTCTGCATCATCATCATCCGGTACTAGTTTTGAGCCTGTAAATTCAATAAAATTCAGGCTGATCCTTCTCATGTGCCATGCTTCATATCAATATTCACAAATATTTCGGCGAAGTTCTTTAAAATCCAAGTGTTCAATCAGTTCAACGGTTTTTAAATCAGCTCCTCGTTGATCTAATCTGTACGGCACATACTTTTCCTCCGGTTTGCCCGCAAAACTGCTTCCAATTCTTCGAATAAACTTTGATCTAATCATTAAACATCCACCGCATACAATGACCACTGCTGCCAGATAATATTTCCATCCTCGCAGCTGTCGCACGTGATAATTTGGTGGGACAGCTGCAATTTTTGACAGATCAATATATCGATTTGTTTTGTATTTTGTAATTTGAGTAGTTGCATCAATTTCAGAATCACTTTCAATTGTTGTCACGATGTTCACATCAGTCACATCATATTCGGTGGTACTTTGATCTTCGTTCAAACAATCGATGTCTTCGATTTCGTCTCCTCTTGAAAAATCATTTATTTGATAAAAAATATTCCATTGTTTCAAAAATTTCAGCAAATAATCGCACATAAAACGATTCTTTGAAACATTCAACAATGACAGCCGTGGAAAATGTGTCGGTGTGACACAGTCCAGTTCAGTCAATTGATTGCTTTCCATGTCAAGCGTGTGTAGATCAGCAAATGAGAAATGTGTATCGTTAAAAATCGTACCAAATGCTACATTCGTCAATAAATTGTGAGACAAATCAAGCAGCTTGAGATTCTTTTGATGTTGAAAAATGCCAAAATCGAATTGCGTAAGCTCAATTTCACTGAAATCCACATGCTCCAAGTTTACCAATCGTTTCATTGTGGTTGCATTTAATTTATCCATAAAATTTCCAGATGCATCCAATATTTCGATAGATGTGCCCAACATGTCAATCATTTGTGCCGTATTTTCAAGTAAATTTCCAGATATATTCAAATAAATGAGCCGTTCAAATGAATGTTTGTCACATTGCAGTTCAAAGTCAATATTCGCAACACGAAGAATGATTTCATCGTTTTGGTTCAAAACCACTTCAAGTGTGTTCTGCAAGCAGCTAGTATCAAGCTCTTCAATATGTTCACATGAAACACTCACCCAAATTGATCGCATCAGTAGCTCAAGAATATTACCATCAATTCGTTTGATTCGATTATTTTCCAGCCGAAGTACACTCAAATCGTCATTATTTTGAAACAGTTCACCTTGAATCTCCTCAATTGAATTTGCGCTTAAATTCAATACTCGCAATTTTATGAGCTCTGAAAAGACTTCACTTTCCAAAATGGTAATTTGATTGAATGACAAGTCAATGTCGGTGATTTCAGGCATTTTAATGAAATTTAATGCCAAAATAAAGCTCAATTCATTATGCGAAGCATTGAGTCGCTGTAAATGTATCAACTCCAATGCATTTGGTAGATTTTGAAGGTGCGCAAATGACACATCAAACTCCTGCAAACCTTCAAATGTTCCAAAAAATGTTTTATCCAAATTGGTTTGTTGACAATCGCCAATTTTAAGGTGTTTCACTTTGGCACGATTGTTGTACGAATCGATGGAATTGTACAACAAAAACGAACAACTTTCATAATCTGTGTATACAGCAAGCTCACAGCTTAACTCCACCAAATCTGGTTTATCATCGATAAAATTACAGTCAACAATCGTTTCCGAACCAAATACAAATATCAAATGCAGTGAAATTGAGCACAATTTTACAATCAAGTGCATTGTTTTATGTGTTGATTTCAGTCAAAACACAACCAATCTTAAAATGTGTGAAATCAATGCGTTTAGCTCAATTGTTTGCATAGAACTGGGCGTTTAAGCAATGCTAAGTAAATTTGTTGTTTTGACTGCTTACAGTTTAGATAAAATGAGAAATGGAAAAGCAATGAATGACGTTTTTCTGTGTTTATAAGTATCGACTTCCTTTGATTGTGTTATTCGATAAGAAGGGCATTGAATTGAAACTCCGGTCCTAGTTGATTACATTCATGCATATTTATGTAAATGAATGCAATTGCGAGAGCGATAAACTATATTTAATAACTGATGAGCTGAAAAACTGACAAAAACATTGCCGAATCAACAGCATCCAATCAGTGCAATCGCTATGAAGCTCCGTGTACAATGTCACGGAGAACGGTAATTCTCCCAGTGAAAAAACACTCGTCATAAAGTTTAGTTAAATATTGTAAAAAAATGGTAAGAGATATCGTTTTGGTGTATTCGACAAACTCGCTTCTCACAAGCATAAGCCAGCACTCAGCCTATGAATGCGTAAGCATTTTAAACTCTGCCAAAAAATACACCTTTTTCGCATTTCCTCGTTTTCTTGGCAAATCCAATACTTTTTCCTATGGAATGACCAAGAGTTAATCATTCACTTTTCATATCAGTTCGGAAAAGTCTGTACTACGAATGTAATGCAATGGACTTTAAGTAAAATTTGAATTTTTTCTCCTTTATCTGTCGATATATTCAATCTTCGCAACTACCATATCGAAAGAAATACACTGCTAAGTTTGCACTTGGAATTAATGCTCGATGTTTCGGTTAATAGGATTTTATATTGATTTTTTTTTTGTATTATTGACAATTTAGAAGTTAGGATTTTGGGCCTTTATTCAAGCCAGTTTAAAAAAAATCGCTGATTTTGTTCTCGACTTTTGGTTGAAAATGTACGAAATTCCATGAAAAACATCAAAAATTGAAAATCCGCTGTACTCGAGGTACCATTCACAAGATCTGACGGGCATGATGACGATACTTATCTTATAGAGAATTGAAAAATACACAAACTGGGTGAATTTGATCGAAATCGTAGGCATTGTTTTGGATTTTTGATCGAATCTTTTTTTATTAAAAGCGTTGAGGTTGACATTCCCTTGTACTGGAGGAACCTCAAAATGATCGAATTTCTGAAAAAACACCAACTAAATACAAAAAATCAAGCAAAAAGACATAAAATATATCGCATCCGAAGTGAAACACAGTCTGAAATATATTCAAGTAAAAACACACAATTATTTTAAGCACTTTGATTGAACTGATTATATTTATTCCATATATTTTTCATTTTCTTTTATTTGACTTTGTTTTTGTGCCAAAGTCTGAACATAATTCCGTAAAACGATTTTCGTATGAATGAAATTTCAAATCTATAGTTGTCTCTACCAATTAAAGCCGAAACCGCTGAAACCAGTTCCATCTTTCTTGTTGTCGTCTTTCTTAGGTTTATCTTTGTATTTTTTATTGACATAATTAGGGTCGTCATATTTGTTCTTTTTGGGTTTGGATACACCTTCACCTGGTTTAAGACGTCTGAAAAATTTCGGTGTTGCAATAACAGTACTAAGAATGCAAAATAAAACCAATAACCAAAATAACTTCATGTTGAATTCGAATAAACTGAACTGGACAATAAGTATGAACGAACTGATCGGAAGATGCGTTGTAATATCATAATTTGCAAAAACAAATGCAATGTTTACCATTTGCTGATAAAACTATCAATGCCTGACCCCTTCATTTAAACTATGTCATATTCGGGGCAATGAACTAAAGCCGCATAAACAAAAGTCGCTAGGGTGACATTTTTTTTGAGACTTTAGGTCATTTACTTACGGCAACTTTAGTTCATTTATCAAATCAATTTTAATTCATCAAAGCATGAATATGACCTGCATCACCGATCACAGCGCCGTAGTTTCAGCTGGCAACCGCTGATTTTGTACCACTTTTGGTACAAAAATGTGCCAATTTTAGCACAATTGAGAAAGTTATGTGTTGCTTGCGTTGCCCAGCTGTCATTATCTTCACGCTATGTAATTCATTCTTAAATATGAACTAATGTCGCTGCGATATTAATTACTTTAGGAGAGAACACATATTTCTCAAAAAATATAACTTTTTGTCTTATTTTTTGCCGCGACTTTAGTTCATGCGACCGTAATGCATTGAGCCTCTCTATTCTTGCTCCGGAGTCGAATCATTTGCGAGAGAGAAAAAAATGGTACGGAAAATGCTGATGCAACTCAAATTCCCCGATTGATTAAAAATCCATAGGTTTAATAAATACTATCAAATTTTTTATTCGTTCATTCGGTTGAATTGCGCAACGGTTTTAATTTGTTTATAAATTAATGTAATTTAATATAAAATAATCAATGTTTGATTTGTATAAATATATTTAATATTATTAATAAATTTATTGATTTTGTTATTTGTGTGTTGAAATGTGATAGCTGGCACACACAGATTTAACGTTGCGCACACACTGTGCAGAAAACGGTTGACTGCCCATTTGGGCAGACTTTTTTGCACACCATCTCCACATTTAGTTCCAGACTTGACGTTGACGTTAGAAATGCAGTCGTCACTCTTTGTTATCCCTCAGAATAGCTGAGAGCCAACATCAACAATGTTGAAACAACAACACTCACTCAGTGTTATCACTTTGAAGCTCTATGTACAATGTACTATCAGTATCAGACGTGGGCACGGTTTGGAATCTCATAGGGGGAGTCAAGCCTTCAGGCTTCGGGATTTAAGCCACTCACCCCCCACCCCCCCTGTTGGCCATGTATGAGTTTGATAGACGATCGGTTTTCGAACGTGTTTTACACTGAAAAATTGCGAACGCATATTCAAATTTCATATCAGTTTGAAAAAGTCTGGACTACAAACGTGTTTCGGCGACATTTCTACACTCAGCATGATCCATCAAATATGTGTCACGTGACTGTCGACTTTGAATTTAAATCTTCAAACTATTTTATTTATCGATATATTCCATCTTCGCCACTATCATATCTAACAAAAAAGGACATAAAATATTTCTCATCATATCTAAAGTGAAAAATACTCTGAAATGTATTCAAGTATAAAAAAAACACACAATTATTTTAATCATTTTGATTAAACTGATTTCATCAGGTTTTCTTTCTTTTATTTGACTTTGATGTTGTTCCACTGTCTGAGCATAATTCCGAAATACTAAATTGCATGAATGACATTTCAAAATTTTACGTGTAACCATTGATATTCACAATATACAACAACGACGACGACCACGTATACTACTGTTTACGCCATTATTTTTTCGACTATTATCATTCTTTCGACTATTATCATTCTGTGGACTATTATCAACTATTGTCTGACCATTTTGACCATCCTCATCCTCATCAAGTTCATCATCGTCAATATATTCCTTAAATTTATCTCTCCTCTTAATAGGAGGATAGTCTTTGTACTTTGGATTTACATAATTTGGATCGTCATATTTGTTCGGTTTTACTGTTTGTACGCCTTCGCCCACTTTAAGACGTCTATAATATTTCGGTGTTGCGAAAACAGTAGCTAAAATGTAAAGGAAAACCCATAACCACCACCAATCCATTTTGAATTCTTAACCAAATACAAAGAAACTGAACTGAACTGGACAGTAGGTAAGAGACAACTGATCGTTCAATACTTTGTAATCGCATAATTTCCCAAAATAAAACAATGCATTTGTTTACCATTTGCTGATAAAACTAACAATGCTTGCAAGGTCATACCCTCTTCGTTTAGACTGTGCCATGTTATTGTCGTGGAATCGAAAATTCCCCGAATCAGAGCTACTCACGGCACCGAAACAATACAAACACTTGATATGGAGCGCACAATCTTTTCACCTCATTACTCATATGAAATGTATTCGCCCTTCAATTGATTTAAAAATAATGTATCGTGCTTATTCAGACAGAATCTTCATATTAAGCACTTATGTTTATCGCTGATGCAAATGTATTCATTCTCTTCATTCTTTTCTTTTGAAGTTTTGCACACGCCACGTGATGCTTAAAAGCATTGCGATCGATCAAACATTTGGAATCCTAAAAATGCATTTTCTATACGTTTTGAGCCCATAGGAATGCGGTGGTTGTCCGTGTCCGTCGTCCAGTTATCGTGACATTGGCTTGAAACTGCCTCCACCGATTTCAAATTTGGACAATTTTTTGTTTGAAAATAATTAAACCTTCTAGTGACCATTCAAACATTTAACCAGCTGGTATATCTGGATCCATGCAAAATTAGACAGAGAACAACAACAAAAAATCACAGCCACATTTTTAGCTGCTTTTGTCTCGGATTTTTTGTTTTTTTTTTTGTTATTGGCCATTTGAACGTATCATTTTCAAATTTGGCCCATATCCTAGCATTTAACGTTTAACCGACCTGAGTACACGTAAGATTTTTTCCCATTTTACAGGGATCCAGACAATCCGCAGGTAACACGTGAGGATGGTTGCTAGTTAGATCCTATCAAATTTCGAGCAATAAATTAGTTGCCGTTTCTATGTGCCATGTTTAGTTGTCAACGAACGAAATTGAGTTTTACACGAACATCGTTCCGAATCCGAAAAATGATGATGGATATAAATATTTCACATCAAAAGGAACCAACAATCGTTTGGCCAGGGTCGTCTGGGTTCAAGGTTGCCTTGAGACAGCTTCCATTTAAAATACATTGGAAAAAGCGTGAATATTCTCATATGAGCATTTTCGGTGAAATGAGATCCAGGCGGCTGTTCGCGCCACGAAAATGGTAATATTTGGATTATTTTTTGGGGTGAACTCCGTCTTGGAAATTTCTCGCCACGTCAAGATCCCTTCTGAACTTTGCTCTAGACAGGCTCTAGACTTTTTTTTATCTATTGTTTTGTGTAAAAAAGGATTGAACACATTCGAAACAAGTATTTGGGCAAATGAAAGAACAGTGTTTCAAAGTCATATCATTTTTGGACTATCACTTCGTTTCTATGTAATTTGAAGTCTCATTTCCACTGAGACACAGTGACAGTCCAACGTGATAGTATGTTCTTTCTCAGATATCGATTTATTGGAATCCCTGGGCCAAACCTCGAACCTACATATTACCTACTTCAGAGAATGGAATGACCACGAAGCAATTATAAATTCTTCAGGAACAAAAGCATTATGTCGGAGATATTGACATCTTGCATTTGTGCGATCAAACGCATGAGCTCAACAGCATACATGTTCCATTTTGAAATAGAATGCGGACGAATCGCACTCTAGTTAAAGTAAAAAAAAAAAATACAATTACTTTAAGTAATTTTATTCATTCCATAAGTGTTACTTTCTTAATTCCAAACAAACTAATTTCGTATGAATAAAATTTAAAAGCTATAGCTATCTCTACCAATCGAAGTTGAAACCACTGAAACCAGTTCCATCGTTCTTGTTGTCATCTTTCTTCGGTTGATCTTTGTATTTTTTATTTACATAATTAGGGTCGTCATATTTGTTCTTTCTGGGTTTGGGTGTAGTTCTATCTACTTTAGAATATCTGTACTTTTTCGGTGTTGCGATAACGGCATTCAAAATGCAAAATAGAACCAATAACCAAAACCACTTCATATTGAATTGTTAACCAAATTTAAATATATTGAACTGACGTGGACAGAAGGTAAAAGAAAACTGATCGGTCAAAAGTATTTACTCAATACTTTTCAATCGCATAATTTTCACACAAAAAAGAACAACCACCATGGTGATTTAACCATCAATACTTGAACTCTTCGTTTAGACTTATTATTGTCATTGAGTGGAAAATTTCACAATTCAGAAATGATTTCGGCACCGGAACAGGACGAGCACTTGATATGGAGCGTGCGAACTTTTCACTTCATCATTTAATGAAATGTAGCTGCTCTTCAATCATTTAAGAATAAAAATGTCTTGCTTATTGCGTAAAAATTCAGTTAGAATTTTTGTATTAATTGCTTGGTTCATTTGCTGATGCATTCATTCTCTTCTTTCCATTTTATACGAACATGTAAACAGATCAACATCAAAGATCATTCACTCAAGCGTGGGGAAGTTGAGTTTTCAAGGCAAAACCAATACTTTCCCTATGCACATTTCATTGCGCGGAAAAGTAATCTAAATATAAAATAATCAATGTGTATAACATTTGGTTTTGTTAAGTCGGTGGTGGCGGTTTATCGGGAGCTAAATGATAGTAATTAATCGCCCGTATGTAAGAAATAGGAACAACCTTCTGTTGTCTCACTGAAGCGCCATCTTATTTCTGTGTGAATTTTGGCCTCAGATTATGTCGGACTGTCAGTGGCATCACTTTCGATGTATACACCATTTTAGGTATCAAAAAATACCCTTTTCACAAATTTTCCAAAGAAAATATTAACTTTATTCCAGGGTGTTCGACATTTAATAATGTCGAATCGCAGTTTTTATATGGAATGTTTACATTGTGCGTAAAGCATTGTTTTTTGATTGCAAATGTTGCCCGCCAAATTGCTCTTTTGATTGCAACATTTTAATCGCACACATTTGCCCGGTCAAAAACAACCATTGACCGCACATTTGACGATCAATGTAAACAATTTAATACAACAATTGTGATGATCCGCATCAATTCAATCGCGTGTACACAAATAGCACCAAGCAAAATGACTTTTCAACAAATAAAATGTGTTTTGCATTTTGTACTGAAGCGATTAAATTTGGACGGAGAATTTCAAACAAAACAATCAATATGAAGCTCAAATAACAATAAGATTAAATTTTTTTCAATGAAAAATACAATCGATTGGCGCCATTTGAGCAGATTTCAAATTACTACAAAAACAAGAGATATGAAAATGAAACAGTTGAGTTAAAAAATGTTGGTTGAATTTTTTTTTTCACTCGAATTCCATCAGTCAAATTCTAATACATTCTTTCTCCCACTCTGTCCCCATTTATTCCTAAGCTAATAGGGAATCACAATAAGCACAGTGCATTACGAATAAAATTGCTGGCGTAACCAAAAAACCTTGCGTCGCTTTCCTCTATTCCATATAGTCTATAAGACACTCACACTCACATACAAATATTCGAATATTTTTGAATATTTTGCATCGACAAATCGATTCAATCGAGAAATAAAAGTGAGACTTTAAACTAAGACATGAAATCGAGTTTTCTAAATTGAGACCCAAAACGGAGATTTAAAATCGATGCTTCAAAACTATGTAAAAACGGTATCTCACGTACCTCAGATATCAGATATAGTGGCTGTCGTTAAATAAAATGAACCTCTCGATGAATTTGACAAATAAATTAAATGTAATTTCATTTTACAGCTTTCCGTGTTTGGGGCCGGCTTTTGAGTGCTTTTATATAATATTGATCTCTCCACCAGTAAAGCTTGTTGATATATTACTTTTCCGCACATGAAATATGCTTAGGAAAAGTATTGGTTTTGCCTCAAAAATTCAACTCCACATTGCTTGAGTAAATGAACTCCGATCGGGCTCAAATTTTGACCAGAGTCTCAGTTCACCATGGGAACAAAACTTGATTTTCACTTTTTTTATTTGGATACTCGGTTCTGGTACCTCCGGTGCAAAATGGCGTCGTCGTCGTCGTCGTCGTCTGTGTATGTACGTTAACACGATAACTCTCGAACGGAGTCTCAAATCCTAAAGTGTCAAAAGCAAATTTGTTCAGAATTATTACCGGATGTTTCCTATTGAATTTGAGCCATATCGGTGTAGCCGTTCCAGAGATATGTGCATTCAAGTGCACGTGAGTCGGGTTTTCAGTACATTTTTACACAAAATCAGATTTTCACGTTTTTGACTCTCCTAAACAATACGGTCAATGTAAATTCATGCAGTTTGCATCATTCAAGGTAATTAAGTCCGCTTGAAGTTTTACATTCATACAATGCACAAAATGTATCTTCATGCCGAAAAATCATGGAATATGAATACGTGTGAAAATGTACGAAATTCTTAGAAAATGGAAGTTTGATATGAATATATCTCAAGAAAGGAGTCTCAAATCGCAAAGTGAAGATGGCCAATTTGTTTTATTGTGTCACAGAATGTTTTGTGTTTTGAACATTTTGCCCATATTCATGGCAGAACCAATATTTTCTCTCCTGACTGTTCGATGAATGAAATTGTTCAAGAGAAAAATCAATGCGGAAAAGTCGGGATTACGAATGTAATTCAATTTATTTTGCGTAATGATTTCATTATAACTCGTTCTGCCGGTGTCTGTCTGTTAAAATTGCTTTCTGAGTGAATGATCTGTGTGTGCACAGTGCACACACAGTGTGTACGGCAACAAATGAAATTCATCAGTTGTTGTTGTTGTTTTTTTTTGTGCATATGCGATCATGACGTGGTAAAAAGTTCATTGATAATTGAGCTGTTGTGTGAACTGTCATAAACTAGTCTGGAAAAACGAGTCACAAAGAACTGGCTTTTTTGTCTGCACAATATGTCACAAAGTTCGAAAAAATTATCGTTGATTCACCGTGTTGCGAACTTGGGATGTTAATTCAATTTACAAATCACTTCATGTGGCGTTTCTTCAAATTTAACGGTCTGCTAATTTCAATGTTTACCACTTTTTTTGATGAACTCAAGAATTTTAACTTAAAAAGTTCTGAATCAGAACTCCTGATAAACTCAGGAACTTTTGACGTATTCGATAATTGTACTTACTAAATGCTTACCTCACCGCTTCACCTCGATTGGACTTCGCCTCTTGAATCCGATACAATGATCTTGAGCTCTTTTTTTTCCTCATTTTTAGCATCAATTGAACAAAAACACAAGCAATTTTTTAAAAACAATTTTATTTCTACAAAAAAAAACACGTTCATTACTTCTAAATTATCGATAAAATTTCATGTAAAATTGATCAAACGAATTGCATCTTCATTAAATTTGGCATTTGACAATTGATAAGCTTGAATGAGCCGGCTTTGCAATGGTAAAAGTTGACATCCAACATCAACCTCTTCCCCAAATTCAAATTCAATTGTATTATTTCGAAAATAGTCGATCATTTCGAGTACCGTATCACAATCAATTTCATTTCTTGATAAATTGATAAATTCCAATTTGGGTAGAATCGTTTTAAAATCCGTAAAATTATCCATTTCACTAATTTTATTTGCTTCAAGTTTTAAAATCCGTAGATTTTCCAGCGATTTAAATACATTCAAATCGATTGTTGTTAGATTATTTTCCGATAGATCAAGTGTTTCAAGTTGCATTTTATTTGAAAATGTATTTTCATCTAATTCGGTTAAATTACATCCACGAATTTCCAAACTTTGTAGCGCAGTCAGATTGGAAAAGATTTCGCTATCGATGTATCGAATTGGATTGTATGATAAATCAAGTACAGTCAATTGTGTTAAATTGCTCAGCTCTGGTTCAATCAGTTCAATGCGATTGTATGCCAAAAATAATGAACCAAGATTTCCAACATCCGATAGGCCCGCGGGGATTGTAAGCAACTGATTAAAACCAAGCTCTAAAATATCCAACGTTGTTAAATCATCAAAAACACCATTTTCAATCTCACTGATCACATTCACCGATAAATCGATACGTTCAATATGACGAAATCCATCAAAAATACCGGCCTGCAGTCGGGTGATTCGGTTCTGATTCAACTGAATTGTTTTGAGCCTTGACATGTGCGCAAACGAACCGGTTTCAATATCGCTAATTACATTCCGTGACAAATCTAAACGTTGCAAATTTTTTGTACCCGAAAATGTTTTATTGGTAATTACATTAATTGCATTTGCTTCTAAAAACAACGTTTTTAAATTATCCAAACCACGAAATGCTTTATCCGCAATGGTATTGATTTGATTGAAACCAAAGTCAATGTACTCCAAAGATTTGGCATATTTAAAGAGACGAGATTCCAATACGGTTAAACGATTATTGTAGCCAAAATTTAAAATCATTAATTTCGATGCATTTTTAAATTGACGATGTGTTAATGTTTGGATGTCGGCACGTGCCGTTAATGTTTGTAAATTTGGTAATAAATTAAATGTATCGGCTGGCAGTGTGGTTAAATTTGAAATGCCAAGTGTTAAATGGGTGATGTGTTTGGTGAATGGACGAAAATCAGGTGGCATGTCAGCGGTCAACGTGCGATTGTCATCGATATAGTTGAATATACAGGATAAACTCTGCTTGCTCGAACCATGACTGCATTTTATCTCGTAGCAAACGATCAAATTTAGTGAAATACACAGAATACACAAACAATGGAATCTGAAAATTTGACGGAAAAAATGAGAGAATTTTAGACATTTATCGGTCGGTTTCATTGAGAAAAAAAACATTTTCTAGTGAAATAAACAGTTTTATGGTGTAATTTTCTTGCGTAAAGAAATAAATTAGGGACATTTTCAAAGAAATCCACCAAAAAAAAATCCGAAAACTTGAAATTAACACTCAATACGCTTTAATAAGTAGCGTGAATGACTGAGTCCTTGGCCGTTGGCACTTGAAGACAGATGACTTAAATGTCAGACTCAGAACAATGACCCAGAATCATGATTTATCTGAGATAAATTATCTCCGAATGTTTCTAGAGATCTTTTTTTTTCAAACCGTGTCAAATGCGAACTATCCCCGATTCTTTCGAAAAGAACCGTTTTTTTTTAAACAAATAACTTCAAATCGGTGAGTTATCCTGAAATTTTCAATAAAATTCACAACTTCTTTTTGCAATCTACACAAAAATGCTGATTTTACTAAAAAAAATAATCGTTCAAAAATATCATTTAAACTCACTCACATCGTGACCATGCATCGATTCAACAGCAAGTCCATGTTTTTGACACCGATTTTAAATATTCACATTCGAGCAGCACGACAATAAAAAAACACACCAAACCAAAAGATGATTTTATGGGAAAGAACAGAATTGAACTGGGTATCGTGATGATTCGCATAAACAAGTTGGCACATTATTTTGATGGAGAATTGTTTGTAAAATGCAGTATTCTTGTTGTTTGCTTGATTGTTTTTGTCTGGGTGGGAACGACACGATTGAGGTGGGGATTCAGGTAAGCATGTCGCGTAAACATCGAATCGTAACACACGTATCTTTGATGGAGAACGCGTACTGCGCATGCCATACACATTTTCATTTAGCGACAACTCATTTTAAATTATGCTACAATTATATCCATTTCAGGTATTTCCCCACAAATGGCTGTTCAACATACACACACACTTTTTTGTTGCTGCTTCTATTTGACTTTTTTTCCATTTGCTTGCCGCATGCAGTAATTGAATCGTGAAGTTACGATAGGCTGGTATTACCTGTTGATTAACAACGTCTTTGGAATAATGAAACCATTACACTCTTTGTGTAGGTGTAGGTGAAGGAAAAAACGTTTCGGAAATTTTGTTGTTTATCCACATTCACATTGGATTGAAACAGAAAGTTGGTGTGTTTTGCATTTAATTAGTCATAAATCGGTTGGAATGGGTTTAATTTTATTGTTAACAAATTTATGAGAGTGGCTTGAATAGCTTGAATACAGATTGTGCTGCATTGAGAATGACGGACCCTAATTAAATTGCTGGAATGAAGCCAGCTGCGGCCAGCTGTGAGTTTTCAAATAAATTAACCAATCGACAATTTTGTCACAAGATCAACAAAATGTTAGATGTTCAATTTATATTTTATACGTTATTTCCGGTAATTAGTCGAGTTTGAAGAACATTTTCATGGATAAAATGACATTTGATACTTCAAATACAACAATTTCAAATGAATATGCCTCTAGAATACTATTTGGCAAATGGCACAATTTTTGTATTTCGACACAGGCCAATTATTCAACAACAACAACAACAACAACAACAAATCATTTTTTTTTTTTGGTTTCGCTTTGACATCCGGTCGTCAATCAAATGATCGACAACTCATTCACCACTAAGTTAATTCATGGTATCACTTTAATGGCCAATTTCATAATGTCTTAGCAATCATTTTGGTTTCTAAAGGTCTTTTGAGAATTCTTTTTTTTTCTCGATAACCTTACAATAACTCTATTTTTCTTATTTTATCAGTTTTCACAAAAAATTGAAAAAGTTTCGACAAAAAATTCACTCAAAAGCCGAACTACTTGTGAAGAGCTTATGAAATCGTGTGTACAGCCGGTATTTTGTCAATCGCAATTTCATATCATCAAAGTGTGTCTTCTGTCACCCGTGAACAAGTGTGTGAGCAAGCGACACGAGAATCAACCTGAATTCATCGTTTTATGCTGGGTGTGATTGTGTCAATTCATGACAAGTACGGCATTGTTAAATATGATTCATTCAAACAGCAACAAAAACATTGACTGTGAACTTCTGAAGTGGAGTAAAATGAAATTTCGGATATATGAATTGAATGTAGACCGACAAGAAACAACAAAGTCTGACGACGATTTTTTTCTTACTTTCTCAACAATCTTCGTATGAATCAGCTTGTCTGTGTATTGATATATTGTATATGTGCTCACTGCTCACATTCAGAATTGCAAATGAATTAATCAGCTGTTTTTCTGTTTACTTTTTATTGTCGTTCGCATTCAATTTCAATATTGCTGTTTTCAATGTTTACTGTCACACTGTTGCACATGCCATAGCTAAAGATATTCGATTATTGTGTTTATACGTGTCGGTCGGGACCGTAAGTGATAAATTTGGGTGACTGAATTAAGGTCGCATGAACTAATGTCGCTAGTGCATTTTTTCAGCGACTTGTGTGCATTTTTTTATGGCGACTTTATTTCTATTTTTTAAATCTAATTTAAAGTCGTCGAATTGCGTTTTTTTAAAAACAGTTTGACATGTCTTCAGAAACATCTACGATGAATTTCGAACGTCTATTCTTCTTTTGCCAAAAATAAATCTGAATTTGAATTTAAAACATTATTTTCAGTTTTACAGTTCAAATATTTTTTTATCGTTGACGAGATTTTGTTGTATTATTTTCTCCCAAATTCTGTTAACATTGATTCGTTAAGTACCCAATAATACTTTTAAGTTACTAAATTCCGGCAAACGTTCCAAATTCATCGGCGAAATCGTTCTGTACATGATTATCCGGTACCGAATATCTGAAGTTCAATTACGGCCCTGTATTTGTTTATCTCATTTAGAATGTATGCTACATACAAAAACGGTGAAAAGAAACGTGCTCAACAGTAAACTCAGCTCATGTGACGATAAACAACGACATTTGAAATGCTTCAAATGATTTGCTGTTGTAATCAGTAGTGTCACCTCCGGTTGTCTCTTTCACTCCTTCCAAGCAACTTACTGATAACAGTCGCATAATTACTCGTAAATAATGATCGGTCACACTCACCAGTATCGAATGTCAACTCACTGACAACAGTACGGTATGTGATTTTATGTCAAAATGAGCCAAAATGATAAGTTAATTTTGTGTGTTGGAATGTGTGTTTTAGATGTGATACACAGCCTTCGAGAATATCCCGATGAAGACTCAGATCGAAGGTAATATGTTATAACATTTGTTGTTGAAAGAAAAAAAAAACGTCCACAAATTGAGCCATCATTTGTGAGTTTCAATGTGATAAAAAATAGAAAGTGTTTTGAGTTGAAGTTTCAACGACTTTGTTACACAGTCAAAAGGTCATATAGAAATCACTTCGATCGAATTAGCGGTTTTTTTTTCGGTGTTTATCAACTTTCTCTATCAATGTAAAATGTTTCCCGTCGAAAATGAGATTTCAGCAAAAATTGTGCGATTCTTTTCTAAATTTAAATCACCTTTGAGCTGTCGGTTCAATCGATTACCGATTTATGTGCTTACAGTGCTGTTTTCTATCGTCACATACATATAAGTCACTAATCAATGTAAAAAAACACCGTAATTTTTTCCTCACAAATCTAAATATGCAGGTCTTCAACCGGTCGTTGGCAGCGCGGTGGCAATGCATCAAATCTATGCACCGTATTACGTCAACTAAATACCGAATGTGAGTTCATTGGTTCGCTTAGCAATTCCAAAGCGTTTTCATTTCTCATCGAAGATTGTCATGAACGTGGTATTAAGATAGACCATTGTGTTTATCATGCGACACCAATAGCGCCCTTCTCATCGGTCATATTGAATGAATCGTCCGGAAGTCGAACAATTATTCATTCAAATCCAAATATGCCCATACTCACCGCCAATGATTTTCGTAAAATTCCATACGATCGTTACAAGTGGATACATTTTGAGGTCAGTACAACATGAATCATTTGTTGTAGCGAAATCATACTAGAGATTCGACAAACAAACTGATTGTCAACTGATTTTAATTTGAAATTGAACAACAGGCCCGTAATGTCATTGAAACGAAGCAAATGATTGACTCGGTGGTTGAATGGAACGCTGCAAATCCAGAGCATCGCATTGTGATATCCGTTGAACTTGAAAATCGAGCTGAAAAGAATCTCGCATTGGTGCAAGAGGTAGATTTTGTATTTTTAAGCAAAGATTTTGCCGAACTCATGGGTTGGACGAGCAAAGAAGTGGCCATACACAACCTACGGAAATACGTTAAAAAGCAGTAAGATGACACAAACATTTCCATTTATTTATTGAAATTTACGGAAATATTGTGAACATTTTATTTAAAACTTCATTTTGATTAATGTTACAGAGCGAAATTGATCTGTCCGTGGGGAATTGAAGGTGCCATCGCAGTGGACAATGAAACTGATTCACATTTTGCGGCACTGGCTAAGCCACCGGCCAAAGTAGTCGATTCTCTTGGAGCCGGCGATACATTTGTCGCCGCAACTATTCATTTGCTGGCTAAGGGCGGTTCACTTCAGGAAGCAATTGAGTTTGGATGTCAGATTGCCGGTGCTAAGGTTGGATTTATCGGCTATGATCCAATCGCTTCATTGATTTAATGGGGACATTTATCGACTTTTTCATGTTAGTCCAAAACTTTTTGAAGTCTTGTCATTGCATTACCGATATTTATCAATATCAAATGATTTATTTAGATATTAAATTTGTTTAAATTTGTGTAAAATGATAAAATTAATTATGTTGCTAAACAAAAACATTACAAAAACAGACACGAAAAAGACTAAATTTATTTATGTGAATAGAATTCAATGAAAACAGCAGCCAAATGATAAAAAAAAAATGTATTTAGGAGCATTCAAAAACGCCCGAATAGCGGCAACCGCTCTTATGAGAACGTGTACGTTGCTTTATATTACGATCAGTTGATCGTTCAAAAATGTTGATGAAACTTTCACGATTGCACGAAAAAACTGAAATTCACATTTTGGAGTCTCCTGGCTGAATTTTTCTATGAAAATTCATGTTTGAAAGATATTCAAGTCACGTCTATACATCTAAGATATTAAATGCGTCGTCACATTGAAAAGCAAGTATTATAATTAAAACTTTTGAACGGTACTATGAATGTGAAAGATGCAATGTCCTAATAGTATCCTCCTATGTACATGTACAATCTTTACAACAACAACAACAACAACAAGATGATGTTGAAGAAGAATCTGAATTATCAGTTGTCGAATTGCCATAGGATGATGATGAATAAACAACAATTTCGTCGAAAGCATAAAAAATATAGGATGTAGGCCAATGAAAGAGATAAAAATAAAAAACTGGAAAAAATGTCAAAACATCAATAAAAACTTTAACTTAAACCAGTTTAAAATAAGCTCTCATTTGTATAAAGCAACCAAAAAATAGTAGCACAATAAGTTAGAAGTAAGCAAACCAATGTAAAACCAAAAGTTGATTCATATAAATAAAGGAACATTAAAAAAAAACACCAATCGGTGGAAAAACGGCCTTGAAGAAGTACATAAATGTAACAAAAAGATATTCTATTTATTTATTTGCGGTCCTAACTTAGGACTCCTAAGAACGGTACGCCGGGTTTCTGAATCGGTTGAGCTGCTTAGGAGTTTACCCGGAACATATATGGCTTTATGAATGAACACATGAACACGGGTATCTAAAGGGTTGCTCCCTAAAAGGCTGATAAAATCACGTCAAATGGCTCAATGTAAGCCAAAATGTCTCCGATTGTGCATTATGAAATGCCCCGTAGGGAATGCTACGAAAGCAATTCACCGCACTTACCTACATCAAACATTAAATTGGATTCAATGCGTTGTGACATCATCATCGAAAAATGTTTGCATACACAAAAGCATATGTGTGTTGTAGCAACTATGCGATTGTCACCGTAGGATTATGCATAAACGATAGTTTGCCATATCCGGTTCCATGTGTAATATTGTCAGTATTCACTATTCAGCCCCTCAATGCATTAGATTAAAGGACTAATTTGTGTGTTTACCCCATGAGCCGTAAACTAATAGCTATTTATTGACGGGCATTCATTTTTGCATGCATTTAAATTAGTATCTGTCTGTTGTTGGCTATTCATATATGGATAGGGTTAACGCTGTTGTGCACGATGTGAAACATTAATAATCACCGTAAACACTGTAAACGACTAAAACATACGGGAAAGGGAAAAGTCTCTCCTTTGAAAGCGATATTATAACAATGAAGACGTTAATATTTCAATGCACATTTTGATATGGCTATTTATCCACATATTTCACCATCTTTAGTGGACTGTAAATGATTATCGTCATGTTTCTACTTTTGATAAAAACGGAATATGGAATATGGGTATTCTTCAGCCATTATCCTCATTTTTGATGCAATTTTGAATACATATGTGCGGCTTAGCCGAAACCGCGCATTTGAATACGTGTGATTTGTGAATGACTGATCAAAGATAAGAATTTCATATCTATAATAGAATTGTGAATAATGAAGCGGTCGAAAATATTTTGAAGTCATTGGTCAATCATCTCTCAATAGGTATGAGCTAAGCACACATATCAACACGCGCGGTTTCGGTTAAGTCCACTTTTATTCTCAACCACACATATCATTAAAATAATGATTTCCTATCGCGATCTAAATGTGAAAAATTACTTTTCATGTACACAGAAGCAGATTAAAAAATCAAAAATACAACATGTGTTAAATTATGGTATCATTTCATGTAATAATCTATTATTAGATTCGAATTCTTGTGAAAAACAATGTTATGCACATTTTATAAAATTTTATGTAATATTTCCGACCAGGTTCTCTAAAAATACACGATCTTCAACGCCATCTGTCACTTTATTGATGAAATCTGCACTGAAATGTATAGAAAGTAAACAGGAACCAAACTGGCGCCACAGAATATTCATTGTGGTTCTATGGTTTGTCATAAAATATGTTTGTCCTAAGCAATAGGTTAAGTGTTGATATGATCATATCAACATTTGTTGCTATAAACGAAAATCGATTCGAAAAGACTTTCGATAAGTGGATAATGTCGTATCTATCAACATAAAACAAACTTAAATTATCATCCCGAATAAAAAATTGACGCTGACTATGAGGGGTGATCTCATATATTTCTATACACCAGCAACCTTGGTGTGCTAAAAAAATAAATTCTTGAAAAATCGATGGACTCCCTTGATAAAATACACTCGGATTGAGAATTGTAGTGACATTACAATGAGAAAAGTGTCATGCGGTTACTTTATTTCCATTATTCACAACATCGATCGCCTACCAACTTCTAAAGTAAATTCATAAATTGCGGCTATTCGAGCTGCAATACATAACTATAATAGCCATTTTAAGTCCCACCCACTTAAATCAAATGACATCTCAAGCTGCGATCGTTGCGCCATCTCTTGAAACAATCTGGTTGATAGAACACAGCGTGAGATAAAAATGATGGATCAAGGCAATACCACTCCAGATGGATCTTTAACAGATATTTTATCATGCGACATCTTTTCATGACACGGATAGCTGTCGCCACTATAGAATGACATGATATCATCTATTGGTGAGCTAGAATATCGATTGAAAAATGATTTTGGCGATGGTACGACCGTTTACTTTGCCAACAAGGGAGAATATTCACTGCAAAATAAATGGTAACACCTGAAAAAACCGAAAATATTCAGTGTTGTCGAAAGATACAAAAAATGTTCTAGAGCAATTACAGCAAAGGCAGAAAAGTGCTGTTATTTTTTTATTGATGCCGGACACACTGATGCTGGACGAAAAATTTGTAGAAAAACTATTGAGCTACGTGTGGCACTTGTATTTGCATGCGTGCGTCATTTTGTGCAGAAGACGAACATGAATTCTAACATAGATATTCATGTGTCTGACAAAAAACGAGAAAGATTAGATTGGAATTTAACAACACCACTGTTAATGACTAATATGACTGATGCCGAAAAATTCACAAAGTTTCAAAAATTTTCAAAAAGTTCAAAGGGTGCTTCTTATTTATCAAAAACGGGAATAATTGATGTTCACCCTCTAGAGTTTTGTTTGTTTTTCATATTTTTTTCGTTAAATGCAAAAATGTTCATCTCTCAACCAAAACTGAACTGATATTTCTAGTATTTTAACTTTTGTTAACACGTTAAATGTTTCATGTATATTGTCTGTGGTTGCAATAGTTCAGATTTTCATAACGAACACATAATTTCTCGTACATTTTCAATTTAACAATCCATTTATTCATATATCCTTGCATTAAGCCCAATTTAACGTCAAAAACACTTTAAAATATTCATTGAACAGAACACATAATTCACATCAATGAAGCCGTTGTTTTTAAAAGTAAATTCGAAGAGACAATTTTCTCAACGCCAAAATACATTTAAACCAAATTGCACCATTAAATCCGTCTTCAGATATGACTCATGGCCATGTGAATAAATGGTGGATTTCATTCAATGAACCATGGTTAGATAACACTGTGTGTCAAATCTAAATCAGTGAACTTTTATTTTATACAGCTTTGATGAATCTGATGATAAACGTCAACTATTGCTTTAATAATACCGAAAAATACTTGGTTATGGGCTTTGTGCATGATATTTTTGGTGGAAATCATGTTAAGACCAATGTTGAGGAAAAATTTTACCAAATTACGTGCAAAACTCATTTTCATACATAAAGTCAACATTTTCCCATAAAATGTGTACAAAATGTGCTCAAAGTGCATAACAAAAATATAAAACATTATGTTGCACAATGTGCATTGTGCATTACATTGTGTTCACTCAGGCTTTCCAGAGAGCTTTCCTCTTCCTCTTAATTGAAGCGCCTAAAAAGAGCGTGCATGCTCTCTAGAAAGGCTGAGTGAAACGCTTGGGCAAGTATATAGAAAATGTAACCTGTGTGAACGCGGTTTCAATCACTGCTAATAATACTTGTGCATTTTTCACTCTTCATGAATCGAATTTCTTGTTGCGTTTTATCGCACAATGTAAACGTTCGTATAATACCAACAGACCAACACCTATCAAGATTCCATTGAATATTATATTCGATGTAAATAATTGAATTGTTTTCAGAGGTATAAAAGGTTCGACGATGGAATAGTTTTTGCAGTTTTCAATTGAACGCGCTTGCTAATTCATCTAAATAAATCGAAACAATCAGCAAAGATTTAAAAAGTGAAAAAAAAACATCTTGCAGTAAACTAGTACTTTTGTGATAAGATTTGAGAACAATACAATTGAGATTTGATCGACAGTTTTCAACAGTAATTATCAAAATCTGCATGTTTATATTCATTGTAATTAAATCAAAAACATCACGAGATAGAGTCTTTTACCACAGATTGACACTACTATTTTATCATTTTAACTGCTACAAGTGGAACATTTTGAACATGTTTTCGCTAAGGCTTATAAATTTGTAGGTTTTTCCCAACTTATGAGATACATTAAAGAACTGGCCAGTTAGATCATAAGCAAAAACAAATTACGTCGAAATTGAATGTCAACTTTAATCGATTTTGCATTGAAGAGAGTTGTTGTTCATTTTATTTAACGATAACAATCGAATCAATATGTAGATAGTAGCTTTTATGGGAGCTTTTTACGAAGTTAAAACGCATCTAAAAGCATCCAAAGGACTTGTTTATACTTTTAATACTGATTTTACTCAGTTTTGTAACGCACATTGTGTAACATAATGTGCACATTTTGTACACATTTGATGGAAAAATGTCGACTTTATGTATGAAAATGAGTTTTGCATGTAAATTGGTAAATTTTCGATCAATGTGAGTACAAAATGCAAGGGACGAACGACTACCAATACTACTAACGTAAATTTACTACTACAATGGCGAGTTAGGAAGCTTGTTCAGAACTTAAGCGTTTTTCGACTACAAAACGGACTTGTATCGTTCCAAATCGCTCGGCAATCGATTTCTTGGCAAAAATTGGTCAGATAAGGTCAAATGCAAGTCTTTCTAGAAGTTTAAATTTAAAAATAATAATCAAAAGTTTTAAATTTATCCTCTTTCTAGAGAGAGAGGATCAAAAATTAGTAAATTTGGGGGCTCATTTTTATTCTAATTGAGGGCCATATCATATTATAGAAGATCATTTCTCAATTCAGAGGACCAATTTCATTTTAGCCTTAGTCAAGTGGCAACTCATTTCGTGTAACTTGTGGTGTTTTAATTAAATTGAATAATTTTTGGCAATGGATGAAACGGACGCAGACCAAAGCATACAACCATCTCAAAAATTGGTAAGCAATACTCTTAGTTTTATTTCGTTAAGATAGATGATAAAAAATTCGATTTTCTATGAGGCATTAAAAGTCGAACAGAAACCATTTTAGATACACTTTCAAGTTTGGCCGTATTTGTACTCAAAATACACAACGAAAACCAAACAGCTGAATAAATAGTCGTAATTTAAGTTTAAAATTACTTTGTACACGCAAATTATTTGTATGACCTTCGTCAACATTCGTGCATTTTTATTCATACGTTGCTGATGCAATTTTTCGCAACTCTTCAGCTTGATTGAATGCTTAAACGGCAATATGTATTTAGACATTCTCACCTTTTTTTTGTGTACAATTCGAATACAGCTCTCTCTTTATCACCATTCTCATCAGCATCGAGCGTTTGCTTTAAAATCTCTTTAATAGCTTCATTTTCAGACATTTTGAACAAATCGTTTCAATTTTGAAATAAAAACTCCGAACCTTTCTCTAAGAATCAAATGTTATCGACTTTTTATAATTATTCCGTCTAATTTACAAATTTCGTGGTTTGTTTATTGAATTTGTTCGTTTTTGAAAGATTAATCTCACAAAGAACCAAATCACATACAAAAATAAATTGAATTACATTCGTAATCCTGACTTTTCCGCATTGATATGGAATTTGATTTTTCTCTTGAACAATTTCATTCATCGACCAGTCGGGAGAGAAAGTATTGGTTCTGCCATGAAAATGGGCAAAATGTTCAAAACACAAAACATTCTGTGACACAATAAAACAAATTGGCCATCTTCACTTTGCGATTTGAGACTCCTTTCTTGAGATATATTCATATCAAACTTCCATTTTCTGAGAATTTCGTACATTTTCACACGTATTCATATTCCATGATTTTTCGGCATGAAGATACATTGTGTGCATTGTATGAATATTTAAAACTTCAAGCGGACTTAAATACCTTTCAAATGATGCAAACTGCATGAATTTTCATTGGAAAATACGGTCAGGAGAGTAAAAAGAGTGAAAATCAGCTTTTGTGTAAAAATGTACTGAAAACCCGACTCACGTGCACTTGAATGCACATATCTCTGGAACGGCTATACCAATATGGCTCAAATTAAATAGGAAACCTCCGGTGACAATACCGTGCAATTTAAGAATCCATTTGTGAGTCATTTTCATTTTTTACAATTCAATTTTCTGAGAATTTTCTAAAAATTTCGTACATTTTCAAACGTGTTCACATTTCATGATTTTTCAGCATGAAGAAACATTTTATGTGCTTTTTGAATACGTACAACATCAAGCGCGCTTGAATACCATTCAAATGACGCAAGCAGCATGAATTTTCATTGAAAAATACGGTCAGGAGAGTCAAAAATGCGAAAATCAGATTTTGTGTAAAAATGTACTGAAAACCCGACTCACGTGCACTTGAATGCACATATCTCTGGAATGGCTACACCGATATGGCTCAAATTCAATAGGAAACATCCGGTAATAATTCTGAACAAATTTGATATTGTCACTTTGGGATTTGAGACTCGGTTCGAGAGTTATCGTGTTAACGTACATACACAGACGACGACGACGACGACGACGACGCCATTTTGCACCGGAGCTACCAGAACCGAGTATCCAAATAAAAAAAGTGAAAATCAAGTTTTGTTCCCATGGTGAACTGAGACTCTGGTCAAAATTCGAGCCCGATCGGAGTTCATTTACTCAAGCAATGTGGAGTTGAATTTTTGAGGCAAAACCAATACTTTTCCTAAGCACATTTCATGTGCGGAAAAGTAATACCAAACAAAAACTAAAATGATTTTTTCATATCTGATAAGAAATTTTTTCTCACACAATTTTTTTTTTTTTTCATTTATTTTGATGAAACACATTTTGTGATAATTTTTTAGGTTGATACCAGTACTCATGGGAAAAGAAAACGTTTAAAAACAAACCGGTATGGTTCATTTGACAACGGCAACAAGGATGCGTACTTCGAAAATGAAAATGATTCATCTAATTCCAATACGGCAAATGATCCATTATTTGAACTCCCAAAAGATGAAGATTCGGATGGAGTTTCATTCCAAGATAATGAACCGGAGAGTCTACTTCCAAATGGTTTAAATAAGCAAGTTGCCCGCATTGAAGCCAAGTTGAATTTCATTCAGTCAATTGTGACTCAAATTCATAGAATGGTGATTTCGAATGCAATTGCTGATACTGCAAACTTTGACGAAAAAGTACTGGAGCTCCCCTTATATACTAAAGAAGCATTGGAACATTTTGAACAAGATTTAGAGGAAACTTCTTATGAGAAAAAAATAGTACGTTTAATTTAACTTTTTGTACTTTATTCTCAGCATTCATTGCTTTTTCACCTACATGAAAACGAGTTTAGTATAATTACTAATTTGATTGCATTTTTTTTCAGTTCAAGCACTTGGTCACTATCAACGGTCTTGCTGGTCATAAAGGTGGCTCAAAGATTGTTCGATCAGTTGTCTTTGCAACGCTTTCTCCGGAATTATTGTGCCAGTACACATTTCACGGCAGGTCTAAATGTCGCAAAAAAATGAGATTTGAAACAATGAAAAATACGATTCAATTGATTCATAATGTAATAAACGCCTACGATAAAACCTACTCGAAAATGAAATGTGAAGAAGACTTGAAGCTCAAAATTTTCAAATACATAAAAAAGTATGAGTATTTTTGGCCAATCTTAACTCTTTCTGATGAATTTTTTTTTTTAACTTAAAAGGACTGCTGGAGCACTGAAACCAGACACGGCAACTATACCAAATCGACAGTTGCCGTCTATCCAGATTGCAGAAGCACCGATTCAAGTTGGGAATATTCTACGAAATCCACAATTGCCATCGACACACGTGCCGATGAGACAATTATCATCGACACAGACAACACAATCCCAAGTGCTGCCTTTTGTGCCATCACATCCATATAATGCTCAATATCCTACTCATCAACCTATGACATCACAACAACAAACTCATTTTCAACAATTTAACCAATTTATTTCTCAAAATCCACCACAAAATGGTACATATCCATATCAGCGATACCAAAATCCAGCATATACGGGTTAGGCATCATTCTTTTATGTCTGAGTCCACTAGGTCTGAGGTCACCAGGTCTGTCATGTTTGACCTATTGACCATAAATTTAGCCAATAGGTCTCTAACAACCTGGCCAAAAATCACTCATAAAAAATGATATATTTTTCGGCCAAATGGTCTCAGACGAAACCACTAACAACGTGACCATTAATAATAGTCAAATTGTTTCGGAGAATTGACAAACAAAAATGTGTAACGTTGCCCGTTAAATACCAACACAAAATCAAACCAAAAATCGAATCATATTTCGCGAACATGTTTGCAGCCAGCACTATTTGTAAAAATCATGTTCAAAGTTGCTGAATGTACAATAGGGTGCATCGATTTTAAAAAAAAAAGGAGTATGAAAATTGGCGTAGGGGCGCTCTATAGTACACTTCAATACTAAGAATGATCGATTCAATCCCATAATAAGGTAAAAAAAATTCAACAATTGAACCCATTATTAGGGGGTTGAATCGATCATTCTTAATAAATTGAGTAGTTTTGGTCACATCAGAATACATTTGAAATGATTTTTGCGACTAGTTTATTGACTATTTTCATAAAAATGAGCATTTTTGGCCATTTTCGAGAAAATAGGTAAGGAAATCTTCATTTGGCGACCATACTAGATCATATTATGGCTCTATATTAATTCTATGAGACGAACTGATGTTGTTTGAACATGTTCGACAACATTTCGAATGACTTTTGAGACATGTTTATTACGGTAATCGACAATTCGGCGACATTTTTTGGTCACTTTTCCGGTTTGGCTAATAAAAAATTTCAAATTGTATGAGTAACGTACAAAAAATCATTTCATTCGACGTAGTTTATTCGGAAAAACATTTTTTTACCATACGTAGACAAATAAAATGATGTTTTATTGACGTCTTTAAGGACATTTTGAGTGAATTTCTATGAAAATCAGCTCCAAAACACAAAAATTTCAAATTAACAGCGCCGCGAGAGGAATCAACTTACAGACTTCACCCATTACAAAAAATGTTCGTATTGAAGTGTACTATAGACCCCCCCACGCCAATTTTGATACTCCCTTTTTTTAAAAATCGATGCACCCTAATGTACAATGTACAAAATGTTTCGCCGCAAATGGTGTCACATGTCATATATTTACATAAAAACACAGTTTTTGTGATGTCACATGTCACATGTTGCGTGTTGCATGTCACATGACAAAGTGTTGGTGGGCAACAAGACTTCTGAAATAGGAAAAAATATATGCGAGAAAATATTCTCTCATATTCTCCCGCGGAGAATAAATACTGAAATTACTCCTCCGGAGGAATAAAATGTGACCCTTTATATTTACTGAGTTATAACTCAAAAAGTTTTTGAGATAATCGCGTTTAAAGATTCAAAAGTGGATTTCTATATCAAAAATATCTTTTTTTTAAATATTTCAAAAACTCATAAATAAAGTTGGGCTCAATACCTTTCATATGAGATCCCTGCGGTTTTCCTGATAGCATAACAACACACACAAATTCGCGCTCGAAATGCCGTTGAACGTGCGATTGGTTTATTAAAGAGACGATTTCCTTGTCGGAATTACGTTTAAAAGGGTGTCAAAAGTTCAAGATGTCAAAATTGTTTGTTCAATAATTCATAATTCGAGACGGGTGAAGTCAATCCACCTGACAGATCAAATTGACTGCAAGCGCCTCCCCTGCGGTAATGAATATATAATAATAATCCAAGAATATTTCTATGGAAGCTAGGATGCATTGCATCAGGAGAGACTGATCGAACTCCACAACAATCGTCGATAGAACCCTCCATCGATTCAAAATTTTCTCATTTTAAAAAACTCTTATAATTTGGCATTAAACGCAGATTGATGTTTCGATCCTGGGGGGAACGCTCTGTTTTCTGAAGAAAAAAAAATGAAATTCTGATCAAAATCAGTGAATTTTTCGGGACTAGGAAGAAATGTCAAATCTCCATAGAAATTATGTCAATTCGAGGTTACCCGTTTCACAAGTGCGCCATCAAACACCGATTCTAGGAACTACGTGATTGCCGCTAACAATGGAATGACGCCATGTTGAAATGTGAATATGAAATGTCAATGTGAAACGTTTTTCGACAGCTGACGATCAAATTCGGTTCATGGAATCGGTGTATGGTGGTTCGCCGATTCTTCCTCGGCCTGGAATTATTTTGAATATGCTGGTCTAAAATATAAAATAATTCCAATACGAAAAAACCGATAATGAGAAATGTGACGAGAGCGTGTCGTTCTCAGACTGTAGAATAATACGCTTCACGCGGTACTTTCTAAAAAATTAACATTGCAATGGATAATGCATGGTGAAAAAAATTGTCCAACAGAAAAGTTCGTAGAAATTTCAATCAAAGATAGACGGGTTGAATCGTTGTGAATTTTGGGCAATTATTTGAATATGAGTGCATAAGCACAGTTGAGGCGGGTCTAATGAATGTTAAAATCCCCTGGGTGTCGATATTTAATTAAGAAATAAAGAGGAAAGTGTAGAAATATCACAATTTCAATTCATAGTTTCTGTTTATTTCTTGATTTATTTTTATTTTTACTAGGAAAATGAAACAAAAAACACCAATTCATCAATAAATAACACACTTTACTTCACTGCAACTGATTATTTAACCAAAAAGTATACAAATTGCTTCAACGCTGAATTTGGAAACATCGAATGTTATTTTTATTTCGTTTTATTTTGCCCCTGGCCATTGAAATCAATGTCTTGCAATCCCAAATGAGTGGTTATTTACATTCATGATCTTGTTTTGCGTATATTCACGTGAATATACGCAAAACAAGATCATGATTGTAAATAACCACTCATTTGTTTATTAATCTCAACTCTTTATAAACTCAACTCTTGTGAGCTCATGTTGTTTCTTTCCTTCCAATTGAGTTAACTTCATTTGCTTTTGCCCGTGTAACAAAGATTGGTTGGCGCGTTGAATTTGCAACTCCAAATACTGAGTTTGCAGTTGATTATTCTTCTTTTGGATTAGGAAAAGTTCATTTGCTGTCGGAAATTAGTTGGCTCATGAAATCTCTTTCGACTGAACGAGTCAGAATATGTACTTGATGTGCCGGTTTCTTCACGTTGAGTACATTTTCGAGATTTTTTCATTGGTTGACTGTGCGACAATCTGACATCTGACGATTGTGACGACGGTGACGCGTTACTACAACAATAACACGTAAATTTCTTTTTGTCTATCAATGTGTGGCGCCCCCTTGGGAATTAAACGCACTCTATGCACGTGAAAGTTAGGGTGCATCGATTTTTTTCTAAACGTGGTATCAAAATTGGCGTAGTGAGACCTTATAGTCAGGCCGAAGAAGAATCGGGGAACAGTGAGAAGCCACCATACACCGATTCATACACACATGTAGAGAATAAAAAACCGAATTTGGTCGTCAGCTGTCAAAAAACATTTCACATTGACATTTCATGAAATGCATAATCACATTTCAATACCCATGAAAAATATTCCAACGTGAAAAAAAATTGAAAGCGTGATGCTCAAAGAGTCTCTTAGATTTTCGTATCATTTGACAGATTTATTTGACATGTGACAAATGCACTAAATATGTAGTAAAGTACTGTATCGCCATCACAAACCAATGTAAGTATCGCTCTAGATGTTTAGAAAAAAATTCCGGCACAGCTTTTTTCAAATGTTGCATTTTTTAATCTCAAATGCATCATTTGAAAAAAGCCGCGTCAAAAAAAATTCTATACATCTACAGCTATACTTAAATAGCCATCTATTGATTAGTGTTGACGATATTGTACTTTGCTACATATTAAGTGCATTTGTCACACGTCAAGTACATCTGTCAAATGTTTGTTCCTTAACCGAAGAGATTCTTTAAAGCGGACAATCTGTACGATGCTGATGACATTGCAACGAAATTGCACGCACAATTTATGCACGTTTAGAAATATTGCATGGATGACAAAATTAAACAATGGAAAGAAGACAAAGTTTCGACTGTGAAAAGTTGAACTGAAATGTTTAAACATTTTGAAAAGAATGATTGTGAATACACCGTGCTGGCTGAAATGGTTGAATACGTTCTATGTTTGCCAGGAACAATTGCATCAGTAGAACGAGTATTTTCTGGAGTAAACAAAACGTAGACATCTGTAAAGACCAAATTGACTATTGAAATGCTGAAAGCAATTTTGACAGTTAAAATCAATCTTAAATATTCATTAGGGTGTATCAATTTCGATTTTCGTTTGAAATCAAAAATGGAGGGGTGGCACCAGTTAGTACTAGTCAAAACAAGATTTTTTTGTTTGTGGACCATATGCAAAATTTTATTTCCTACAAGTCGTTTGAAAAAAATGTGTCAAAATAGCTGTTTTTCCACAAAAAATGTAAAAGTCATTCAAAATATAATTATTGATATTTACATTTACTTTATTCTTAATTTTCGGATCACAATTAATGATTTTTATGTTACTCAAGACATTTTCCTGGTTTAGTTTGAAATTTTTATTATGGAACAAGTGAAGAATGGCCGAAAAAAGTGACCTTTTTCCCAAATTGTGCCTACAAATATATCCAATTTATCATTTAATATATGCCATAATGAAGTAAATCGACCCAATTGCTCTCGTAGATAAAATAGTAAACAGAAAGATCAATGGTGAAAATCACCCCTAACTGAGCGGATATTAATATAATATAGGAGAAAATCTGTATTGAAAAATGTAAGTCTACTTTTTGACCGTTTTTTGAATCAAGAATACAAAATGTATACATTATGTTGAACAAAGTGCATTACAATGAGAAAAGTGTCATGCGGTAAGTTTACTTTCATTATTCACAACATCGATCGCATACCAATTTCTGAACGAAATTCATAAATTGCGACTCTTCGAGCTACAATTATATAATTATAATAGCCATTTTAAGTAGTAAAAAAGCCAAAAATGTTCCATGTAAACCAACACTGAACCGATATTTCTAGTATTTAATCTTTTGTTTCCTTTTTGAATGTTTCATGTATAATATACACTGTATATTGGCTATAGTTCAGATTGCAATAGTTCAGATTTTCATAACGAAACCTTGTGAAAAAAAACGATTGCCAGCCAGTCGACTGTTAGACGACTATAGTCGATTAATTTGGGACAATAGACGTCTGAAACCGTTTTTTATGTACTTTAGACGGTTTCAGTCGATTGCCAATCGATTAACAGTCGTTTTTTGTCCCAATTTAGCCGTTTGTCAAACGACTGTCTGTTCAATCGTTTTATTTTCACAAGGGAACACATAATTTCTTGTACATTTTCAATTTAACAATCCATTTTTTCATATAGCCCTGCAGTAAGCCCAATTTAACGTCAAAAATAGTTTAAAATATTCATCGAACAGGACACATAATGCAGCTGTTGTTGTTCAATGTAAATTCGAAAAAAAACAATTTTCTCAACGCCAAAATACATTTAAGTTAAATTGCACCATTAAATCCGTCAACGGATTTGACTCATGGCCATGTGAATAAATGGTGGAATTTAATCAATGAACCATGGGTAGATAATACTGTGTGGCAAATCCAAATCAGTGAACTTTTATTTCATACAGCTCTGTTAAATCTGATGATAAATGTCAACAAGTAAAAGCACACTTTTGATATAGAATGGCTATGGATTCGGTAATGGCATCGTTTTCTTGTGAATATTGAGGTGCCATTGATAATCTATTGACTAGATTCAATGGTAGGGGTAAAAAAAACTCCTCCCAGCCCGAAAAGGTGTTCAACTGTTCAATCTATTTCGTTCAGCACATTACCGGATTTATCCAGGCATTGGTTCGCAGATACGGTGCTATGTATGCAACGAAACACTAAACAGTGGCTACTGCAATAAGGCTACTTTTATGTATGTAGTTCTATCTGTGAACCAATGCCTGGTTTTATCGCACAGTGTAATCGTTCGTATAATACCAATAGACCAACACCTTTCAAGATTCCATTGAATATTATATTCGATGTAAATAATTGAATTGATTTCAGAGGTATAAAAGGTTCGACGATAACACGGGTTTTGCAGTTTTCAATAGAACGAGCTGGCTAATTCATCCAAATAAATCAAAACACTCAGCAAAGATTTAAAAAGTCAAAACAAAACATCTTGAAGTAAACTAGTGCTTTTCAAACAATTTGTGTGAAAACTTTCAAAAATGTATTAAGATTTTAAATTTGTGATAAGATTTATTGTGAAAACAATACAATTGAGATTTTTTTCGATCGACAGTTTTTAACAGCAATTATCAAAACCTGCATATTTATATTCATTGTAAGTTAAATATTGAGCAAAATGTAGTTTTATTGAATGACATTTCAAGTATTTAGCAAATCAATAAGTTTTTCTCTTTATTACATGTAGTTTCTGTTTCGTTTTTCTACAGTTCTTATTTCTATTTTCCCAAAGAGTGGCTATAACAAGGCTGTTCATGTTCGGGCTTTTGGTATAATTTTGAGTAGTTTTCCACACTTATATTGACTAGCATAGCTTATGTAGTGGTTAGAAAATCATATTCAACCCCATTAAATTGAAAATATTATCCGTATACGAATACCTTCGTATAAATTTGTAATAACGTCTATTAAATGGATTATATGCCTTCAATATGTCAACATTATTGTAGGAATTAGAGAGTTTTTAGTACTTTAACTACATGTCGATGCATCGACCAGCTGTGACTAGAGCTGCACAGTGAACTGAACTGAACTGAACGTTCACGTTTGAGAATTTTTGGATTTTCATGTTCACGTTCATTTCATGTTTTTGTTCACGTTCAGTTGTTCTGTTAACAAAAAATGTTCGAACATAAAAAATATGCGTTTATCTAACGCATATCAAGAAAACGAATAATTTCTATAATATATAATTACATTTTGATTTAATTGAAACCAACCATAGTGCCATTGAACTGGTTGAATGCATGAAAATCACTAAATAAATTGAAAATGATTTTTGCAGGAACTCTGGTGCGTCTAAAAGCTTCATTTTTAAAGTTAACAAGTAATCAATTGCCGTGTTTGTAAACTTTCAAGACTAAAAAAAAGTGATTCACATTCAAGATGATTATTTTGTCAACGGTGAAAAACTATCTTAAGATATTGGGTGCATATACTGACAATCTGACAACGGACAGTTTACCACCATTGGTTTATGTTCACAACTTATTTATTCTCATTTGTTTGATATTCTATGCCATATCGGTTTTAAGTTTTGTATTATTAAAAGCTACAACATTTGCCGAATATGCTGAGGGTGCTCTATTCTGTGCAATTGCCATGTCGCGTATTAAATTGTATCTTCTTTTAATTGCAAAGAGGTCAGATCTTGCCATGCTCATAAAAGATTTGGAGGAAATGATCGAAAAAAGTATGTCAATAGTGGACTTGCTAAACAGCGTTTAAAATATTCAAACAAAACACACACACACAAACATTTGTCTTTTGACAGGAAGTCAATCACCAGAAATTCGTGACATCTATAATGAAGTAAACACGGAATCTGAGAGTTTTACGCGAACATTTTGGAGATGTCTTTCATCAACCATTGCATTCACTGCAGCGCTAAAAATGTCTAAATCATACTACGATTATTTTGTGGCGGGTTTGTCGGATGACTCATTTAAACTACTTCTGCCAACTGTGTAACTAAAATCACAATATTTGTTTGAAAAACTCAATTGCATAAATATCTTAAAATGGTATTTGTTCTTCTTTTTCTTTGTCTTTCAATTTTTTGATTCGCTTTAGATTTCCCTGGGATTGGAAAACTCCAGTCGGTTATGCAGCTGCAGTTTCTCTACAATTTTTATGGCTTTATGGTGGGATTTTCGTTGTTATGACACTTTTATTAATATTTTCCGGACTTTGCATGTTATTTGGCGCCTTCACTTCCGATATTAAGAGACATTTATCCAATTTAAATGATGTTTTATTAAAAATGCAAGGAAATTTCACCACAACCAATCGACTCCAATTCAAGAAAACACTCTTTGCAATTATTGAATTTCAGTCGAACGCTAAACAGTTAAGTAATTCATTTATTTGTGATTTAGTTATGCTGTTGATTTCACTTTTTAATCATTTATTTTATCACTTTTGATCGTTGTTTCAGAATGATGAATCGACTTACAGAATTGTATCAGCTTCATTTAACGACATTCTTTGCACTGTCAATAACTGGCCTTTGTTCGGGACTTTTGAGCTTGAATGATGTAAATTTACATTCAATTTTCGCACTCTTTGACCACTTACGGTTGACGTTCTTTAATCTGATTCGATTTCAATTTCGATTTCAATATGAATTGATATTGCAGGCAGTGGATCGGCGAAACACAGTTGATATTGTACGAATGCTATTTTTCTTTTTGTATGTGGTCGTCTACTTGGCATTCTTGTGTTTTTTTGGCCAACATGCTTCATCTCGATACGAGGAGATTCATGCCGATATTTGTGAATGCTCATGGAATGAATTCCCTTTTGATATGCAACAAATTCTACCAATGATGCTAGTCAGCACGCAGAATCCAGCCATAATACAAGGATTTATGAATGTGCAATGCACACGCGAAGCTTTTAAAAAGGTGGGTTCTCCACTTGGTTCATCCACATTGGAAACCGAAACCATTGAACATATTCACTTGAATTTTACTTTTCGTTGCAGATTATGAACGCTTCATTCTCCTACTTCTCGGTTCTGCGTGGAGTCTAATATGATGACTCATTATGATGAGTAGAATCTATAATTGTAGATTTTAATTAGTCAAACTATACACAACTGAGTTAAACACAAAACATATACACATTATGAGCTTATGTATCACATAAACTTCATATCGATCTTTTCGGTGAAGTTCACATAGCAAGAAATTCTATATTATTTAGCCCAGTTAGAGTTTTGAGACAACGCATTAGTTTTCTGCTTCGTTAAGCCCGTCCGGACAATTTGTCCGCGACAAGAATATGCAATATGCATCTGGGAGCGAGTCGAGCATAAGTTTTGAAACAATGTTTTGTTGTCTTAATTCTAAATTGATTATATATTAACCATCCACACACAATTACACAATAAGTCTTTGATAAAATCGCACCATGGGCAAAATTTATGCCGTATTGGGTCCTAAACCAGCATATTCTCAGTTTGCTGTGAACACTTATTGGCATAAATGTAGGCTTCGTAATAAATAAATAAACAATAAAGACAATATTACACTACTTAACACTTTTTAGATTTATTTCAGAAGTTCAAACCTAATTCGAGAAATCTGTTATTAAATCCATTATATATTCTCTATATCAAAACACTTGATACATGATCAGTTTTTTTTCGAGTGCTATTTTGTTCAAGGAAAAACAGCAAATCCATGCTTTTGACACCGATTTTAAATATTCACATTCGAGCCGCACGACAATAAAGAAGAAAAAAAAACCAAACCAAAAGATGATTTTATGGGAAAGAACAGAATTGAACTGGGTATGACGTGATGATTCGCAACAAGTTGGCACATTATTTTGATGGAGAATTGTTTGTAAAATGCAGTATTCTTGTTGTTTGCTTGATTGTTTGTGTCTGGGTGGGAACGACACGATTGAGGTGGGGATTCAGGTAAGCATGTCGCGTAAACATCGAATCGTAACACACGTATCTTTGATGGAGAACGCGTACTGCGCATGCCATACACATTTTCATTCAGCGACAACTCATTTTAAATTATGCTACAATTATATCCATTTCAGGTATTTCCCCACAAATGGCTGTTCAACATACACACACTTTTTTCTGTGCTATTTGACTTTTTTCCACTTACTTACCTTATGCAGTAATTGAATCGTGAAGCTATGATAGGCTGGTATTGTGAGTTTTCAAATAAATTAACCCAGAACCGTCTTTGGTCAATACAACTTAATCCCATTTTCGGAGCACTCCGTGCCCCTGGTGAATTTTGTTTGAAAAATTATCATTTTTTGAAATCAAAAATCGAATTTTTGCAATATTTCGAAAACTACGTTAATGATTTTGGAAGCAATGAGAGGTATGTGTGTTTCAGACTCCCAGCTATATTCCACACCTTGTGCTCATATTTGAAATTTGCTTCGGCCACTGAGTGGCTAGAGTGGGTTAACCCCCCTGGAGTTTTTGTTTGATTCCTAAGTGATTTTCTTCAAGACCCCGCACTTGATCTAGACGATTTTGTTTATTAAACACCCCCTCTGGCCTTCATAATGTCTTGGTAATTATTTTGCTTTCTAAAGGTCTTTTAAGAATCTTGGCGTGCTTTTCTTGGCTCGTTCAAGTTTAAAACTGTTTGTTTAAAAAAAAATGCACTCAAAAGCCTAAACTACTTGTGTAGAGCTTATGACACGTGTGTTCAGCCGATATTTTGTCAATCGCAATTTCATATCATCAAAGTGTCTCTTCTGCCATCCGAGGACTAGTGTGTAAGCAAGCGACACGAGAATCAACCTGAATTCATCGTTTTATGCTGGTTGTGTCAATTTATCACAAGTACGGCATTGTTAAATATGATTTATTCGAACAGCAACGAAACATTGACTTTGAACTTCTAAACAACAACAATAATCGTTTGGAGACCATGTTATGCCTTTCGGCGTGTGGTCTATTTTCGATCGGCCCATAGATACCCCTCACAATTCCCCTCCTGTTTGTTTCCTAGTTTCCTGACTAGTGAACTTCTAAAGTGGAGTAAAATGAAATTTCGGAAATATGAATCGAGTGTAGACCGACAAGAAACAACAAAGTCAAACAACAAACGACGATTTTTTTACACTTGCTCAACAATCTTCATGCAAAATAAGCTGCGAAAGGATGAATTTACTTCTGTGATGGCGAGTTGGGAAGCTTGTTCGGAACTAGTGCGTTTTTCGAACTCAACGTGGACTTGTATCGTTCCAAATCGATTGGTAATCGATTCCTTAGCTGAAATTGGTCAGATATGGTCAAATGCAAGTCTTTCTTGAATGGTTTATATCTACCGAAATATTCATATAGACTATGTAAAATATTTCCTAGACGCAGTACTTTCGGAAATATAGTGCAATTCTTTGAAAACTAGCTGACGTGCATATCACCATTTTTTTTTAATTTTTGATGAAAAAATGTTCGACGAAAAATCGCCAAAAATGATCAACTTCAAAATGCAATATCTCTCTTATTTTCCAACCAATTTTGATGTTTTTTATATGGAATCGCACAGATTTTTCCCTGGCTACATTTTTCTACTCAGAGTCACACCGCTAGGATGCCCAGGAAAAAAGTTTTTTTTTAAATTTGGTTGACATTATGGTTCTATGGCCCTGCCAAGCAACTTTGAACTATTTTTCCATTATACATTGATATTTCGCTCCTTCTACACATTAAACCGCGTCGATTAAGACCATTTCCACCAAATTTGATAAACTTTTAGCGACATGTTTGTTGCAGAATATGTGAAAAAAGCGATATTTTGGCTTTTTTCTCGTGGATTTTCCCACAAGAGTCGAGTTAGGGGTGATTTTCACCATTGATCTTTCTGTATATTTTATCTACGAGAGCAATTGGGTCGATTTACTTCATTATGGCATATATAAAATGATATATCGGACATATTTGTAGGCACAATTTGGGAAAAAGGTCACTTTTTTCGGCCATTCTTCACTTGTTCCATAATAAAAATTTCAAACTAAACCAGGAAAATGTCTTGAGTAACATAAAAATCATTAATTGTGATCCGAAAATTAAGAATAAAGTAAATGTAAATATCAATAATTATATTTTGAATGACTTTTCTTACATTTTTTGGGGAAAAAAAACTATTTTGAAACATTTTTTTCAAACGAACTTCCGACCTGTAGGAAATAAAATTTTGCATATGGTCCACAAACAAAAAAATCTTGTTTTGACTAGTACTAACTAGTGCCACCCCTCCATTTTTGATTTCAAACGAAAATCGAAATTGATACACCCTAATATACATGTTGAACACCGACCACACTGTGAAAATGGCAACATCGATTCTGTACTCTTGTCTCTTATCGCAAAAAACAATAGAAGATAAGTTATGGCATCGTTCAGTAGATTTTATTTTATTCTTTGTATTTTAATTGAATTTAACTGAGCGATTCCGTGTAAAATCAATAAGGTGTTCAATGTCTATCGTTTTACATTGATATAAAGATATTCTATTTATTTATTCCTTCAGGCCAGTTGTGAGTCTCGATAAACGTTGAACACCACCGAAAAAGGGTGACAAACAGTAAATTACAATTTTTTTCCGAAATATTACAGAAAAACTTAGGTTCTCATGATGAGCATCATGGTGCCTATAACCAACGCGGTCGTAAGACCTTTCCAACGGTAACCTGGGTTTCCGGATCGGTTGAACCGTTTAGGAATTTACCCGGAACATACATACATAATTTCAATTTTATATGCTTAGAGAAGAGAAGAAAGAAGATAAGAAGATTTCAGTGGAAATGAAATAGAGTTTCATTGTTCAAACCGGATGTGAAATGTTAACATTAATCGAATCACAATTCGAATCAATTATTTTCGTGAGTACTCCCTCAGAGTGAGTGAACTCTATTTATAGCTGAATCGATTCAATGAGATTGAAGGATGTATTCCAACAGCCTAACGCCCATTGTATGCATTCCGATTTAATTCAAAGGTCTTGGGCAATAGACAAGTGAAAGTATTAAATCGCAATAGTCAAGTCTTTTACCTTGATTACCTACATATCATTCAGTGATTGAATTTGACTCGAGGTGAGCAATATGGTTTTATGAATGAATACATGAGCACGGGTATCTATAGGGTTGCTTTCTAAGGGGCAGATGAAAACACGTTAAATGACTCAATGTATATCAAAATGTCTCTGATCGTGCATTATAAATTGCCCCGCATCATACGGAATTCACTTACCTACTTCAAACATTAAATTGGATTGAATGCGTTGTGACATCATCATCTAAAAAGGTTTCTAAACACAAAAGCATATGTGTATTGCAACAACTATGCGATTGTCACCGTAGAATTACGCATAAACGATAGTTTGCCATATCCGGTCCAATGTGCAATATTGACAGTATTCACTATTCAGCCCCTCGATGCATTAGATTAAACAACTTGTTTGTGTGTTTACCCCAAGCATCCATTTTTGCATACATTTAAATTAGTATCTGCCTGTTGTTAGCTATTCATATATGGATAGGGTTGACGCTGTTGTGAGCGATGTAAAGCAACAACGTTTATAATTTCTGTTAATTAAGCTATAATCACTGTAAACGACTGTAAACGACTAAAACATACGACTCTACTTTGAAAGCGATATTATAATGAAGACGTTAATATTTCAATGTACATTTTGACATGGCTATTTAAGTAATGGACATTAATCGCCTATCGACATATTTAACTGTCTATAGGGGACTGTAAATAATTATCGTCATGTGACCACATTTGATATTCGGGTATTCTTCAGCTATTATCCTCATTCGCATTGTGCAAGCAAATTTAATTCTTGTGGATTGAAATTTTTTTTGACGGAAATTCAATATCAACAACTTGTTAACTTTTCTATACACGTGTTATTTGTGTGATATTGTGGTTTAACACACCTTTCAACACTTTCCTTGTAACATCAACGGTAGCTCAATTGCAAAAGTAAATGAAATAAGAGATCGTCGAATAATATTTTATTGAAAACTCACATTCGAAAATCAATTGTCACAACATCATCAAAGTATCATTCAGATGCTTCATATCCAGATCTCTCAAAAAATTCAAAAGAATCGATATATGAGGCTTTGAGGCTATATATTCTTTACGTTAGAAGCGTTTTAGTTCAGTTAATTGTGATATTCAAGATAGGACTGACCCAGACGTACAAGTACGCGAACCACATAATCTTTGAACGAATGTTATAGCAACAAAAATGCTCGTTTTCAAGCCACTTTCCCAGTTTTTCTCCGCTTGCGGTGTCTAAATAGGACAGTGAGAGTCCTGCAAGTCTTCTTTACTATCTACAGAAACTTTTGAATGATTTTGATGACGATTTGATCATTTTAGTTGACCCCAATAGCGTGTGCAATCACATTGTGGTGAATTTTGGTCAAATTTCACATGCAACGGACTCATGGAGCTACGTTCCCGATGAGGCACCATTTCCCGTGTTCCGATTGAGCTAAAATTTTCAGAGCATCATTTTTACATCTAACCACCATCAAAAACGCATCGAGCGAGACAAAATTCGACTTTTTTTCGCGGCTTATCAGTCGATACCTATTGAACCATAACTCATGGTCAGATATTCAATTGTTGTTAGAAAGCTTACTTGATCCAATTATAACCAAGTTTTAATTTGATTCAACATTATAATAGTTTGAGTGTGGTTCATAAATTATTCGCGGACGGATGAAGAGATGTTGAGCAAAAGTCAAATTTTCTTCCCATTTCGAAGAGAATTTTCCCATAGAATTGGACCGTTTAGGGAAGTGATTGATTAATTAAAAGAAACGTCAAAATATGCCTTTGTCCGAATATTAGAGACAAATAGGTTTTGTAGATCAATTCCACAATTTATATACATCGAACAACCAGAGGGATTCAGAGACAAGACAAATCGCGTGTGTCGTCTTAAAAAATCTCTCTATGGCCTCAAACAAGCGGGTCGTCAATGGAACTTGAAGCTTAATGGCGCACTCAGATCTTTTGGACTCATTAAATCAAAAATGGATCCATGTATCTATTTCAACGAGAAATTGGATTTAATTGTTGCAATATACGTGGATGATTTATTGATCTTTTGGAAAAATGCGTCGATTCTAGAAAACATTAAAAAAGCTTTGAACACATCATTCAAAATGAAAGATATGGGTATGGCAAAAAGATGTTTAAATATTAATATAAACCGATCAAATGGAAAAATCGAATTGGATCAAATTCCGTACATCAAAAAAATATTAAAACGTTTCAACATGGAAGATTGTAATCCAATTTCAACAACAAGTGACACAAATCAAAAATTATCAATAAACATGAGTGTTGAAGATTGTGACAAAAATGAAGGGACCGATCGAATTCCATACCAAGAGGCAGTTGGCTCACTACTTTATTTGGCACAATGTACAAGACCAGATATTTCTTTTGCGGTTAATGACGTGAGCAGATTTAACTCAAACTTTGGTCTAGCACATTGGAAAGCAGTAAAAAGGATTATTCGATATATCAAGGGAACCATCGATTTAAAATTGACCTACGAGGGGGGACAAAATGATGAATTACATGGATATTGTGATGCAGATTGGGCCTCAGATATTGATAAACGGCGCTCTTGTACCGGCTATTTATTTAAAATGTCTGGAGCAGCAATTACATGGTCAAGTAAGCGTCAACCAACAATTGCACTTTCAAGCACTGAAGCAGAATACATGGCTATGACATCAGCGATACAAGAAGCTATTTGGATAAGACAACTATCAAATGAACTTCAACATACAACAGCATCGGGCATAAATTTGTTTTGCGATAATCAAGGAGCAATAAAATTGGCAGAAAGTGATGCTTTTCGACCGCGAACTAAACACATCGACATAAAATTCCATTTTGTACGTCAATACATCGAGAATGGAATAATCAACATTAAATACATAACAACGAAAGAAATGGTAGCAGACAGCCTAACGAAAGCAGTTCCGAAAGACAAACACAATTTTTGTTCAAAGTTTATGGGCTTGTGTTAAAGAATTATTTTTAGTTAATCTTGATGTAATTGAAAATAATAATTTAACAAGTGAGGGTGTTGAAATATATCTAGTAGCCGATATTTCAATAGAAACATCGAAACTACTCAATATTATATTGTCATCGAGAGTATAAAAGGAATGCACAAAACAAATAAAAGTCAGTCTATTACGAACATTAAATCACTGCGTTCATACTTTCACAACACCTCTTAACAATAGGACTGCACTCTGAATATTGGACTTTCATATTTAATTGTCATGCAACATTTGTGAAAAGGTAAAATTCATACAATTCTATCACATGCATGAATCTCTGTTTTGTCTAAAATTGTTGTCTTTGTTTACGTTACTGCGTATATTACGTCATAATCTCTATTTGAAATGGTTTAACTGTTCTGAATTTGTTGGAGCTAAGGCCTTGCCAACAAAGAATTTTGCTGAAATAATAACAATAAGATGAAAATTAAGATTTACAGATTTAAAATGTAACATCAAATGAAAAATGTCATTTGTTGAGGTTTTTCATGCTTTGGTTTAGTATGTGTTATGTATTACATTGGTTTTGGGGAGGTTCATTTACCTTTATCGATTTTCATAAGTTATGAATCATAACTCTTCAACCGCTGAACTGATTTTGATAAGGAAAAACAACAAAAATGTTTGCAACAATCTCAGCTTCACGAAATATGGTCTGATCAAGATCTTATTTGAAAATGTTCAGTCACCGTAATTGCACATTTTGAATAATCAATTTTTGTTCGTAGAATGTCAAATAAATGGGTCACTTTTTGGACGAATTCGTACATTTGATACACTTTTAGAGAGATTAGTATTCCACGATTTAAAAGGTCTACATTGAAATTCCACATTTGACCAAGAATAAAGCACACTATAGTGTATTATAATACATATCATTATAGTAATGGTTTTCTGTCGCGATCTAAATATGAAAAATTACTTTTCGTGTACACAGAAGCTGATTATAAAACCCAAAAATACAACATATGTTAAATTATGGTATCATTTCATGTAATTATCTATTATTAGATTCGAATTCTTGCGAAAAACAATGTTATGCACATTTTATAAAATTTTATGTAATATTTCCGACCAGGTTCTCTAAAAATACACGATCTTCAACGCCATCTGTCACTTTATTGATGAAATCTGCACTGAAATGTATAGAAAGTAAACAGGAACCAAACTGGCGCCACAGAATATTCATTGTGGTTCTATGGTTTGTCATAAAATATGTTTGTCCTAAGCAATAGGTTAAGTGTTGATATGATCATATCAACATTTGTTGCTATAAACGAAAATCGATTCGAAAAGACTTTCGATAAGTGGATAATGTCGTATCTATCAACATAAAACAAACTTAAATTATCATCCCGACTAAAAAATTGACGCTGACTATGAGGGGTGATCTCATATATTTCTATACACCAGCAACCTTGATGTGCTAAAAAAATAAATTCTTGAAAAATCGATGGACTCCCTTGATAAAATACACTCGGATTTTGTATTGTAGTGACATTACAATGAGAAAAGTGTCATGCGGTTACTTTATTTCCATTATTCACAACATCGATCGCCTACCAACTTCTAAAGTAAATTCATAAATTGCGGCTATTCGAGCTGCAATACATAACTATAATAGCCATTTTAAGTCCCACCCACTTAAATCAAATGACATCTCAAGCTGCGATTGTTGCGCCATCTCTTGAAACAATCTAGTTGATAGAATACAGCACGAGATAAAAATGATGGATCAAGGCAATACCACTCCAGATGGATCTTTAATAGATATTTTATCATGCGACATCTTTTCATGACACGGATAGCTGTCGCCACTATAGAATGACATGATATCAACTAGTGGTGAGCTAGAATATCGATTGAAAAATGATTTTGGCGATGGTACGACCGTTTACTTTGCCAACAAGGGAGAATATTCACTGCAAAATAAATGGTAACACCTGAAAAAAAACCGAAAATATTCAGTGTTGTCGAAAGATACAAAAAATGTTTTAAAGCAATTCGAATGAAAGTTTGTCGATTGATTGAATTTGCATGTTTGAATGTTATTTTGGATTGAACTTGTGTTTACCTTTTTATTTTTATATGTGATCCAGACTTTGGAATGATTCCAGAGCAAATTTTTTCCGCCTCGACCACGGGGGAAGTTTCATTTTCGAATTTTGATCTACTCAGTGAGTTTTGACAAATGTTTGATCATCTTTCCTCTCTACTCCACTTAAAATCAATCAACTTGTGTGTGGTTCTTGACAGTGGTTCACAATGAATTCTCATATCCCAAGCCTTGAGAAACAAACCCTCTAGGTTATTTGATTTTTTTTTGGCTTTTATATTTTCTCCGTTAAATGCAAAAATGTTTTGTCTCTTTTTCATCTTACAACCAACACTGAACTAATATTTGTACTATTTTAACTTTTGTTAACACTTTAAATGTTTCATGTATATTGTCGGTGGTTGCAATAGTTCAGATTTTCACAACGTACATTTTCAATTTACGTGCCATTTATTCGTACATTTTTGCTTTGAGCCCAATTTAACATCAAAAACACTTTAAAATATTCATTGAACAGGACACATAATGCAGCTGTTGTTTTTCAAAGTAAATTCGAAGAGACAATTTTCTCAGCGCCAAAATACATTTAAGTTAAATTGCACCATTAAATCCGTCATCGGATATGACTCATGGCCATGTGAATAAATGGTGGATTTCATTCAATGAACCTTGGTTAGATAACACTGTGTTGCAAATCTAAATCAGTAAATTTTTGTTTTATACAGCTCTAATGAATCTGATGATAAATGTCAACAAGTAAAAGCACACTTTTGATCAAGAATATGCATGGATTTGGTGATGTGTGGAATCGTTTTCTTGTGAATATTGAGATGCTATTGACAAGCTATTGACCATCTTCAGTGGTTGGGGTAAATACACTCCTCTCAGCCCGGAAGAGTGCCTATCTGTTTCTTTCAAAGCATTACCGTATCAAATCATTAAACTTAACAAAATTCACTTGTATACAAATGTTTAACCTGTTTGAACGCGGTAGACTGGTGATCACTCTTCTCAAAATGAATTTTTTATCGCACAGTGTAATCGTTCGCATAACACCAAGAGACCAACACCTTTCAAGATTCCATTGAATATTATTCGATGTAAATAATTGAATTGTTTTCAGAGGTATAAAAGGTTCGACGATGACACGGTTTTTTGCAGTTTTCAATTGAACGCGCTTGCTAATTCATCTAAATAAATCGAAACACTCAGCAAAGATTTAAAAAGTAAAAACAAAAACAAATCTTGAAGTGAACTAGTGCTTTTCAAACCATTTGTGTGAAAACTTTCAAAATTGCATTAAGATTTTAAATTTGTGATGAGATTTAGTGTGAGAACAATACAATTGAGATTTGATCGACAGTTTTCAACAGCAATTATCAAAACCTGCATATTTATATTCATTGTAAGTTAAACATTAAGTAAAATGTAGCTTTAGTGATAAAATTTCAAGTATATTTCAAAATGAGAAAGTTTTTATCGTTACTACTTTCTTCGTACAGTTGAACCGATTAGAATAAATACGTATTATGAACAGTTGGCAATCATAAGAGAACAAAAACAAAAATCTCGCACCCAAAAACGGCAATTCACTTTTATTATTTTCGCAAATAATTTTTGTGTGACGGTTCCAGCAGTACTCGGAACCGTCTATAATACGTATTTATTCTCATCGGTTTAGTTATTTTATCTATTTATTCAAAAACTTGGCTCTCATAAGGCTCTTTGCTTACTCTTTCGGCATACGTTTAACTTGTTTTCCACACTCATATTCACTTGATCCCATGAAATTGAAAATATTATATCTTCCAAAACTAATTACTTGATTAATTAATACCCGTAGACGATATATTCGTATAATTTGTAACAACGTCTAATAAATGGATTATATGACTTCAATATGACAACATTATTATAGGAATTAAGGAATCTGTCGTATTTTAACCAGACACTGGGCTGACTATAGAAATATTATCGATACGTATCGCTACATACTATAATACGCACACTATATTATAGACTATAATAAAGATTATTCCAGAGAATATTTCATATTGCAAAGCAGAGACGAAGGATATCGCATAAAAGAGAATAAGCATGGGCAACTAGATGATTTTTTGGGCCGCCAAAAATCGCATTGCCAATTCTCTTTTATGCGATATCCTTCGTCTCTGCTTTGCAATATGAAATATTCTCTGGAATAATCTATATTATAGTCTATAATATAGTGTGCGTATTATAGTATGTAGCGATACGTATCGATAAAATTTCTATAGTCAGCCCAGTGTCTGATTTTAACTACATCGACAAGCTTAACCTATCAAGAAGGCCAAGGCCAATATTATTTACATTATTATTTTATTATTTCAACTGCTACAAGTGGAACATTTTGAACATATTTTCAATACGTAATGCTAAGGCTTATAAATATATGTTTGAAAATGGGGTAAATTTACGAACTGGTCAGTTACATCATTAGCAAAGGAAATTACGTCAAAGATGAATGTCAACTTTGATCGATTTCGTATTATTCATTTTAATTTGACGATAACAAACGAATCAATGTATAGATAGCAGCGTTCGCAATCAGACCATGTTCGAACAATTGTTTTTTTTTTTTAGTCGGGAGGAACAAAGTTTGTAACCGTATTTTTCTATGAAAATCAATTTGCGTTGTTTGAAAGATATTCAACTCCTGTTTAGATCTAGTGATACGAATATATAACGATACATTTATGTTAAACAGTTTGGCTTATGTTCGTAAGTTTATTTTATAATGTTTTCTAAATGTTTCCCTGAGAGTCAGGTCTTTAGGATACCAAAAAATAAGTTGTTTTTTTTTCAAGTTTATCCAAATTTTCTACATTTTCACCTTGGGTGAATTTTCACCATCCGTCGATTTTTCCATTTCTTTCATAAAATCTTCGAATGAATATTTTTTTTCCGATTTACGTCAATTAAAAACGATAAAAATAAAGAAAAATGTATAAGTTTTTCAATCATAAGCCAAAATTCATCTGTCAAAACATTCACTCAGCTTACTTTGATAGACCAAATAAAACCAAGAAGTAAATTGCATTTATCTGGTGACGATGTACAAAGTTAAAGTGCTTGAACGAAATCAACGTCTGATGGCTTGGATGGGTGGGAATTATTGGTGGATTTATCCGAAAAGTGTAGCTGATACGAAACGTGAATTCTTCACATATTGGTCAGCTTATGTGTTTCAATTTATTTCGACATTTTTTATGATAATACCGTGTTCATTGTTTGCATATGAGCATATAAAAGACATTGATACAGCACTAATCGCAGCCGCGGTGGCCTGTGTTGGATTTCAAAGCAGTTTCATGCTTTGAGATATTGGCTCAAAAATGGCGAAAATTAGAGCGCTTCACGTTAAACTACAAGCAATTGTCGATAACAGTATGTAAAACGTGTACAACACAAATTTAACTCAAATTCAAACAAAAAACATGTTAACAAACCAACAAACCAAATTCCATTTCATTTGATTAGGTAAAGACGAAATAAACGAATTGTATTGGAACAATGAACAAAAGTGTCAGAAATATTTCAAACGTCTGTTCACATTTGTGTATGGTAATCAGACAATGGTTATCATATCATTTATCGCTTCAATTTATAGCATTTGCATTGGAAATTTCGATACATCGACATGGATGCTTGCATATAATCGAATCGTGCCATTTTTTCGGCCTCAAAGTATTCCGGCAATGGTATTTGGAGTTAGCAATGCAATACTCGATGTCGTTGACATATGGACTGAGCATTGTTTCAGCCATATCATACTATGTGTGCTGCTGTCTGTACATCATTGCCATTTGTGATCAGTTTTGTCTGTTGATCAACTCAGTTCAGACGAGCATCGATCGAATGCAAAATAAGAATATGAGACGCTTGTATCGCATCATTGTCCACAAACAACTATGTGAAGCGGTCAAAGTCCATAGTGAATTGTATGAGTAAGTACAATTTTTGAAATTCCAAAACATTTTAACATCAAATCGAATTTTGTGCACAATCATTGTGTGTTACATATTTTCAGTGTTTTTAAATTGACCACAGAAATAATGGAAGGTATAGTGTTTATAACAATTGTCCCGAATGCCGTGTTTGTGGGCGTGATCATGTACGCTTTTGAGCATGTATGTATTGATTCTTTGAATGTTTTGACCCCCCGGTGAATGTCCTTGGAACTCATAATTTTACTTTTTTTTTTAAATTCCAATTAGACTACATTCGAACTGGTTCCATTTTTAATCAATCTAATCGGAGTATGTGTCTCTGTACTTTGGCCAGCAATAATTTGCTCCTTTTCAACACTTGCTACTGAACGAGTTTTGTCGATTGATAAACATATCTTCGGTTTAGAGTTTTATAATTGCCCACCGGAAATATATCATTTCATTGTCATGATAACTTTACGATCGCAGCAACCGGTCCATTTTACTGGATTCAAACTGTTTCACTGTAATTTCGTAATCCGGAATTGCATTGAGTAAAACGAAAAGACGGACACACATACATTCTGACGCAGGGGTCCCAGGGGTCCCATGACCCCCCCCCCCCTCCCTGAGCTGATATTACCCCTCAAGAATTTCTGCTGGAACTGGTTTACACTAGATAGAATGAACTTTTCAAATTACCCCTCTTGAAATTCTCGGCATAATCCCCCCCTTAAATTCTCAGCGTCAGAATGTATGCGGACACAAAAATTCATAATATAAAAATATTCTTCACACACTTAAAAGTCTTTCATGTCCACCATAGAAAAGCGTCGAAAACATTTGCGTTCGGATTTTGATAGTTTTTTAATCGAATCTTACCACTTGAAGTGAAAACCACTTCACGTTCGAGAAACGCCATTGAAATGTTGACATTTTTTTTATCTTTTTGAATAGTCATTTCGTGATCAAATTTAAGAAATTCGAATCGAATTAAATGGACAATGTGTTTAACATGTGTACCGAAAAGTAATACCGATACCGAGCAGCATAAAAAGAGACGAAAAATGGCCGTCGACAACACATGATCAGTTCAACTAACCTGATGCCAGAATAAGAAATGAATAATAAATCACACACAATCAAATCAAAAGAATCGAAGACACAGAAATGTAAAACATTATTTAAGGAAGTTTGTTGGATTTAGATCAACTGTGTTGCCTTTTTTGTCCCAAGACCGGACTTGTCCTACTCCAAAATTTGTCCGTCCGTTCTGAACATTTGTCTGTTCGTCCGTCCTTCTTCTCAATTCGGACAAAATGAAAAATTTCCGTCCGTTCTAAATCACTAAACGGACGGACGGATAACACTCTGTCCGTTGTACACCTTTATGTTCAAATATGTTCCCTGTAATCCTTCATTGAAGAATCTTCAAATATATCAATTGTAATCAAGATTTGTAACTTCTTTGCTACTAATAAAATAAATGGGCTTAAATGCGTAAAACCAAGTGATTTATAAATATGATTTTAATGCGAAAATAAACATAGTGAAATGAATTAAAATTCGTTTATTTTTACACACTCATGACTCATGAGTTTATCTCAATAAAATTGTAATATTTGTAAAAATCAACGAATTTTATTTAAATAAAACGTTAAAACTCAACAAAGAAAAACAAATAGTGAAATTACAAGAAAACGTCATCTAATCGGCCTAAATTCTGTTTAGACCCTTTTTTCCTACAAAATAAGAAGTTTTTTGGGTGCGGAGCAGTCAGCACATAATCCACATACAATTTGATAGTCGCCACATGTAGTAGCACAAATTCAGTAATTGTAGGAAAAATAACATTTTCTCCATTTTCATCCAGATCAAATTGCATATCAATGCCGAAAATTCGAAATTCAATTCATTTAATATCGAATCATGTTAAATTTAAAAATTTTGAAAGGCATTTCATAAGAAAATCACATTCAATGTTTTATCATATGAAAATTTTATTGAAATGGTAATTATAAATATCCATTAGTAATTTAATTTTCATTCGCCAAATGGAAAATGAGGAACATTAAGAGGGGTGTTCAAAGTGGATATTTAATACCTTAATGACATAGCATTCAACATCTGCTTTAGATTCCAACTTGGAATTTCCAAGCAGACATTTTTTTAAAATATAGTCCAGCATGGTTCCACATTTCCACATAATTGAAAATGATTTTCTGTTTTAATATTCAAGACAAACAAACAAAACACACACACACACACACAAACATTTGTCTATTGACAGGAATCCAATCACCAGAAATTCGTAACATTTATAATGAAGTAAACACGGAATCTGAGAATTTTACGCGAACATTTTGGAAATATTTTTCATCAACCATTGCATTCACTGCAGTGCTAAAAGTGTTTAAATCATACCACGATTCTTTTGTGGTGGATTTGTCGGATGATTCATTTAAACTACTTCTGCCAACTGTGTAACTAAATTCATAATATTTGTTTCAAAAAATCAATCGCATAGTGTCTTAAAATGGTATTTGTTTTCCTTTTTCTTTGTCTTTTAATTTTTTTTTGATTCGCTTTAGATTTCCCTGGGATTGGAAAACTCCGGTCGGATGTGCAGCTGCAGTTTCTCTACAATTTTATTGGCTTTATGGTGGGATTTTCCGTGTTATAACACTTTTATTAACATTTGCCGAATTTTGCACGTTATTTGGCGCCTTCACTTCCGATAATAAGAGAAATTTATCCAAATTTTATTTCAAATGCAAGGGAATTTCACCACAACCAATCGACAATTCGAAAAAGCACTATTTGGAATTGTTGAATTTCAGACGAACGCTAAACAGTTAAGTGATTCATTTATTTGTGATTTAGTTATGCTGTTGATTTCACTTTTTAATCATTTATTTTATCACTTTTGATCGTTGTTTCAGAATGATGAATCAACATACAGAATTATATCAGCTTCATTTAACGGCATTCTTTGCACTGTCAATAATTGGCATTTGTTCGGCGCTTTTGAGCTTAAATGAGGTAAACTACATTTAATTGTTCACACTTTTTTGGACTCTAAGAAAAATCCAACTTATTGTTCAAGCCATGTTGAAGCCATGTAATACTAGATGAAGCTGACTTGACGCCGGAATTATATAAATTGTTGCAACTAACAAAGCCAAACTAACGCTGAATTCATACCAACAATGCAACAATGTATATAATTTCGGGGTCAGGTCAGTTTCATCTAGTATTGTTTGGTATGAAACATGGCCATGCAACATGGATTGAACAATTAGTTGGATTTTCCTTAGAGCTTACGATGGTCGTTCTTTAATCTGATTCGATTTCAATTTCGATTTCAATATGAATTGATATTGCAGGCAGTGGATCGGCGAAACACAGTTGATATTGTACGAATGCTATTTTTCTTTTTGTATGTGGTCGTCTACTTGGCATTCTTGTGTTTTTTTGGCCAACATGCTTCATCTCGATACGAGGAGATTCATGCCGATATTTGTGAATGCTCATGGAATGAATTCCCTTTTGATATGCAACAAATTCTACCAATGATGCTAGTCAGCACGCAGAATCCAGCCATAATACAAGGATTTATGAATGTGCAATGCACACGCGAAGCTTTTAAAAAGGTGGGTTCTCCACTTGGTTCATCCACTTTGGAAACCGAAACCATTGAAGATATTCACTTGAATTTTACATTTCGTTGCAGATTATGAACGCTTCATTCTCCTACTTCTCGGTTCTGCGTGGAGTCTAATTACCAGGAAGAGAACATCAACAATGCTACGTAGCAGTTGATATTTAATATTAATATGATAACTCATTATGATGAGTAGAATCTATAATTGTAGATTATAATTAGACAAACAATTTGCGGCTATATCGCAATGCATTCACCTGGAGTAATGAGTATCGCATTGCGAATATTTTTTGAGAACTTTGCGAATGCGTATGTTGTTCGAACTCGTGACGAACTTCACATCGTTCGCAATGCGAACGGCTTTAGTGTAGCCGACGGTACAATTTGCGTTAACGTACAGCACTAAAAATCTTTTCGCAATGCGATTATCCGCAGTGAAGTGTGGATTGCCATCGGATAGCGTGTGGACTCATATTTTCACGCAATTTGTTGGCTGGGAACTGAGTTTAACACACAACAAACTCCCGGGTTGTGACAACACCACACCCTAAAGTCTTTCATTTCATGAAAAGGGTAGCGCCACCATAGCAAAGCGCAGAAAAGCACACGAACTACCAAAACATTAATTTTTGTATCAAGTTGTTAAATAAACAGAAATTTTGAAGGATAAACGTTTAAATTGTTTCATTTTCTTAAGAAATTTTGATCAATTCACTCGAAATGAGTGGACGACTTTCTATAAATATAGAATCTATATATGGATTTTAGAGATTTTTCCAAAAAGTTATCAAATCCATCAAATCACATAGAGAAAACTCATGAAAATTAATGTCGAAATTCTTTTGAAAGATGTGATTTTTCAGTGGGATTGTTTGCCATCGATTTCTATCCTTCAGCCTTTTGTAACGAAAAATAAGAATTTTTAATAATTCGTTTTATCTGATTATGCGACCTGTTTCGATAAACATAACCCACTGACGGTCACCGCAAGTGCTTATTTGGGTGCAATTTAAGGGCGGGAGTAATTGTTTATAAATCCGGATTAACATCTATATTGAAGTAGCACTTTACCCAGATTTACGGATAAATCCGGATTTATGACAAATAAAACCGGATTCATTGTATGGATTTAAGCACTGCGGTGGCAGTGAGTGAGTCTGAAAAAGAAATACTGAAAATATGTAAAATTTTATGGGAATTTCAATCTACTCCTCGCGGTAAGAGCTACCTTAGATGAACAAATGAACATATTTTGACGTAGAATGTATTTCAAAATTAGTTTCCTTACATTCGGCTCTTTAAAATTCGATTAAACTTGTGATCTGTTTGATTGAAGTCTCGTGTTTCCGTTAAATACTTCAGCCAAAAGTCAACATTCTACAAAACATGTTTATTACATGACAAATATTATGTAATTTACTACCATGTAATCTACATTTACGAAATGTACAAAAATAACCTACATCATGATAAACAATAAATATATTGCTGAGCAATGCTGACAAAATGGGTCGTAAGTGGAAAGTTCCATGAGCTTCGTAATTGGTTTACTATTATTCAATAATGAGATGGTTTGTGGTTCGATGTAAATAATTAATCTTATTTACGCAGGTATAAAAAGTGTCACAATAAGCGAATGATGTACAGTTTTAATTTCAATGTCATCTTGTGCGTTGGACTTTCTTTTCATTTTCTAGATCTTGAAGTTAAAATCTGACAAATTCAACACTAAATTTTGTTATGTGAAAAATCCAACAAAACAAGTATCGATCAAAAACGATTCTATTTTGTTGGTTGAACTGATTGAAAAAAAAAATCTTCTTTCTGTTGTTAGAACCTTAAATTCTGTGAACAATTGAAACTTAATACCGTTTTTATTATAAATTTCTCTCAAAATCAACTTATTAAATTTATTAATAATAAGTCTGAAATCTGGTTGAGATTTTTTTTTACTATTTTCAGCAAATCTGCTCCTCGACCTTATTCTATATCAATTAGGCCATTTTAGACAATTGGTTTAAACAAAATGTTTATTTCTAGCCAATAAGAATGTCATTGAGGTGAAAAGCTTGGAGCCATGGAAATCGGTTGGCACCTTTATCAAAACTAAGTCCATTTGAAAGTCACCCCCGTTCTCCAGGCTTCACTTTGGATGTTTAAAATCGATATCGGGAGCAATCGTGCATAATTCTACTACATTTGTGCAACTTATGAATAACGTTTTCTTATAGGGAATTTGTGTCCAAAATTTGTGTCATCAAAAAATCATTCACAGCTTACTTTGGAAGACCAAATAAAACCAAGAGAAAATTGAATTGTATTATCTGCTGACGATGTATAAAATAAAAGTGTTTGAACGAAATCAACATCTGATGGCTTGGATGGGGATTTATTCGAATTGCGTAACTGATCCGAAACGTGAATTCTTCACATCGAATGCCGCTTATTTGATTTTATTTGTTTCGTTATTTATTTCGGCATTTCCATGTTCATTGTTCGCATATGAGAATATCGTACAGATTGATGCAGCACTGAGCGCAGCTGTGGTAGCCACTGTTGCATATCAAAGCAGTGCCATACTTTGGGATATTGGCTCAAAAATGGCCAAAATTAAGGCACTGCATGTTAAGCTACAAACAATTGTTGATAACAGTATGTAAAACTTGTACAAAAAAAACACACAAATTTAACTCAAATTCAAACTATACAAACCAACAAACCAAATTCTATTTTCAATTGATTAAGGTGAAGACGAAGTAAACAAATTGTATTGGAACAATGAACAAAAGTGTCAGTTATATTTCAAACGTATATTCACATTTATGTATGGCAATCAAGCGATGGTAATGGCGGCATTTTTCGCTTCAATTTATAAAATTTCCATTGGAAATTTCGATACATCGACATGGAAACAAGCATTTCATCGATCTGTTCCATTTTTTCGGCCCCATAGCATTTGGGCATGGTATTTGGAGTGGGTCATGCAATTGTCTATATCGTTGACATATGGACTGTGTATTACATCAGTCATATCGTACTTTGTGAGCTGCTGTCTGTACATCATTGCCATTTGTGATCATTTTTGTTTGTTGATCAATTCAGCCCAGAAGAGCATCGATCGAATGCACAATAAGAATATGAGACGCTTGTATCGCACTGTTGTCCACAAACAACTATCTGAAGTGGTCAAATTACATGGTGAATTGTATGAGTAAGTGCAATTTTTTAAATTTTCAACATCAAATCGAATGTTGTGCACAATCATTGTGTGTTACTTATTTCCAGTGTTTTTAATTTAATCTCGGAAATAACTGAGGGTATAATATTTATAATAATTGTTCCGAATGCCGTGTTTCTGGCGGCAAGCATGTACTGTATCGAGAATGTATGTATTGATTCTGAAGGTTTTGCCCCGCTGAATGTTCACCAGACTCAAAATTTCAATTGTCTCATTTGAATTCCATTAGACTCCATTCAATCTGGTCCCGTTCTCACTTAATGTCATCTCAGTATTTGTTTTTTTAATTTGGCCGGCAATTATTTGTTACTTTTCAACACGTGCTACCGATCGAATTTGGTCGCTTGATGAAGATATCTTCGGTCTACAGTTTTATGAGTGTCCAACAGAAGTACAACATTTCATTGTATTAATAGCTATGCGGTCGCAGCAACCGGTTTATTTTACTGGATTCAAACTGTTTCGTTGTAATTTGGAGATTTTTGGAAAGGTACGGCTATTCAATTGAAAAATAACACTTTCATTGAAAGCTCTTTTTTTCAGGTAATCAAGTCAGCTTGCTCTTATTACCTCCTCCTTAGGAATTTATCTTAACTTTCAAATGAATGAGATTAAACAAATATTATAACGCCTCTCGAGTTGACGTTCGGAATTGCATTGAGTAATACGAACAGACAGACCAATACATTTAATTTATAAAATATTCTTCAAATATATTAATTGAAATTAAGATTTGGAACTGCACTGCAACTAATAAAATACGCAGGCTTTGTGAAGCACCTAATTCACATGCAATTTGATAAATTGGTTGATTTTAGTGCAATTGAATTTTACAGATGAATTTCATATTACCAAGTCTTATTCAACTCAATTAAATGCAAGCTAAGTTTTTGGTATTTTAATTTAAGGACATAGTCATCGCCGAAAAAAGCAAATGTTTCCAAAACTATCCAACAAAATAAATTGAATTACATTCGTAATCCTGACTTTTCCGCATTGATATGAAATTTGATTTTTCTCTTGTTCAATTAAAATCATCGAATATTCAGAGCAAAAGTATTGGTTTTGTCACGAAAACGGGGAAAATTTTCTTTTTTCATACAATGAACTGTATTTGGGCAATGTATGTGGCATGGTTCATATCGGCCGGAGATGGCTTCTGCAATATGGCTAATGTTCAACACAAAACATCGTGTGACAAAATAAATTTTGCGATTTGAGACTCCTTTCTTGAGATATATTCATATCAAACTTCCATTTTCTAAGAATTCCGTACATTTTCACAACTATTCATATATCATGAATTTTTAACATGAAGATATATTTTGAGCATTATTCGGATATGTAGAATGAATCAAGAGGACTTCAATATCTTTCAAACGACGCAAACTGCATGAATTTTCATTGAAAAATGCAACCAAGAGAGTCAAAAATGCGAAAATCAGATTTTGTGTAAAAATGTACTGAAAACCCGACTCACGTACACTTGAATGCACATATCTCTGGAACGGCTACACCGATATGGCTCAAATTCAATACGAAACATCCGGTAATAATTCTGAACAAATTTGCTTTTGACACTTTGGGATTTGAGACTCCGTTCGAGAGTTATCGTGCTAACGTACAGACTACGACGACGACGACGACGACGACGACGACGCCATTTTGCACCGGAGGTACCAGAACCGAGTATCCAAATAAAAAAAAGTGCAAATCAAGATTTGTTCCCATGGTGAACTGAGACTCTGGTCAAAATTTGAGCCCGATCGGAGTTCATTTACTCAAGCAATGTGGAGTTGAATTTTTGAGGCAAAACCAATACTTTTCCTAAGCACATTTCATGTGCGGAAAAGTAAAAATGGAAACATATGTTCTAGCAGGGATTATTATGGGCCAAAAATAGCTACTGAAAATGTAACATTTCGGCTGAAAATGCTATTTCTCAAATAAAACTGTGGATTTATTGGAATAAAAAAGAAATGTCATCAGATTTTCGATATGTGTTTTTTACTGAAGATTTTTTATTTCTCGGAACATAAATTGATTTATTATACCTCGGGGTTAAATTATTACGAAGGATCCAACAAAATCCAAATTATGAACAATGGAATCCATTGGTTCGTAAAGATTGGATATTTTCAACTTGGGAACGGTTTTCAAACGTTTTCTGCTTTTGAAAAAAAACTTCTGCTACAAAAATATACATTTTATGCATCTGGGAGTCGAGCTCAAGTTTTGAAAAATGTCTTGTCATTTTAATTTTAGGCTTGAACTAGGCACCTAGAATATTGCCAATGAATTTAAGGTCACCCTGTATTTAGATTGCTCAAAAATGAAAGCTAAATAAATCGATAAGCTTCCTTGATAAAAGACACTCGAATTGAGAATTGTAATGACATTACAATGAGAAAAGTGTCATGCGGTTACTTCATTTCCATTATTCAAAAAATCGATCGCATACCAATTTCTGAACGAAATTCATAAACTACAACTCTTCGAGCTACAATTATATAATTATAATAGCTACTTTAAGTGGTGAAAAACCAAAAATGTTCGATGTTTCCGATAGATCCATCATTCAAATTCTCATAACAAACACATAATTTCTCGTGCATTTTCAATTTAACAATCCATTTATTCGTACATCCTTGCTTTAAGCCCAGTTTAATGCCAAAAACACTTTAAAATATTCATCGAACAGTGGACAAAGGACACATAATGCAGCTGTTGTTTTTCAAAGTGAATTCGAAAAGACAATTTTCTCAACGCCAAAATACATTTAAACCAAATTGTACCTTCAAATCCGTCATCGGATATGACACATGGCCATGTGAATAAATGATGGAATTTATTCAATGAACCATGGTTAGATAACACTGTGTGTCAAATCTAAATCAGTGAACTTTTTTTCGTTAAACACACCGGATCAAATCATCAAAGATTAAAAATAAATCACTTGTTTAAAAACTGTTAACCTGTGTGAACGCGGTGAGACTCGTGATCACTCTTCTTGAATCGAATTTCTTGTTACATTTTATCGCACAGTGTAATCGTTCGTATAATAGCAACAGACCAACACCTTTCAAGATGACATTGAATATTATACGATGTAAATAATTGAATTGATTTTGGAGGTATAAAAGCTTCGACGATGGAATAGTTTGTTGCAGTTTTCAATTGTTCAGTCAGTTTTTTCATTTGTGATAGCAGCCTGCAAAAGGACTTTTATTAAAAAATGTTAAAATTATTAGCAAAGAACAGAACGCATTTGATGATTATCGGTATAAAACCGATAGAGAATCTTCCATCGTTTCTGCGAAATTCACAAGCCATTTTCAACGTCATTCACGTTTTGCTTGTGATCTTTTCATTTGCAACCTACAATATTTCTTGTTGTTACTTCATGATTTTTGAAGCAACGAAATTCACGGAATATTCAGAGGCCGCACTGTATTACGTCGTTAGCTATTTACACCTATCATTTATATTGATTTCGATTTTGAAGCGATCAAATATATTACAATTCATGGATGATCTTGAAAACATGATTCAAAAGAGTGAGTCATTTATTCGCCACAAAACAAAATCGAAACACACACTCAAAACATGTATCAATCTTTTTCAACAGGATGTAAAAATACAGTATCTCGTGCCATTTATGAGCGAGAAAATCAGTTTGCAAACACATTTTCGGATAATATTTGGATATTGATGACCTTATTCGTTGAACTGTTCGTTATTCCAGGCATTTCTGTTTCGTACTATAAATATTACGTTTTGGGCCAATCGGATCAGTCATTTCAACTTTTATTTAATTCTTCGTGAGTAGTTTCTTCTCTGTGAGTATTTTAGATTTTGGAAAAAAAAACTAATAATTTTGTTTAGGTTTCCTTGGAATTGGCGAACTCCGTCGGGTTATTTGGCTGCATTTTGCTCACAGGCCTGGTGGCTTCATTGTTTGGGGTTATTGCTCTCACTCACATCGTCGCTTTTTGTGAAGATTTTCACATTGTTGGGTGCGCTCGCAAATGATATGAAAGAAAAACTGATTGAATTTAATGCATTTGCTGTGTCACTGAACCAACAGCCAAACACACGAAATTGCATAAAAATGGAAGAGAAACTCATCGAAATCATCGAATTTCATGTGACCGTAAGACAGTGAGTTGACGCTATTAATTAACATTTGAAATTTATTCGTTGGTTTTAAACGATTTTTACTTTGCTAGATTTATCAATCGATTCGCAGACACTTACAGCTTTCTAATAACGGTTTATTTTGGAATGTTGGTGGTTGTTCTTTGTACCAGTCTTTTGGGCCTAAACGCGGTAAAATGTTACTCCTTCAAAATTACATCAAGATCAAAATCCAATTTAATTTTCTTGACATTTTTAGGCACTGTACATTGGAATGATTGTTTCCATTCGATTTGTCTGCGCATTTGGATCAGTTATGGTGCTCATTTCCATTTTCTGCTTATTTGGAGATACAATGACAACACGCTTTGAGGAAATTAATGAAACGATGTGCGTATGCTTAAATTGGTATGATTTTCCGCCAAAAATACAGAAACTCTTACACATAATGCTTCAAATTACTGGCGAACCAGTCTACATCGGAGGATACATGCGTGTAAATTGCAATCGAGAGTTTATGAAAACTGTTAGTGAATTTATTCTTCAGTTTTACTTTTCCGCACACCACGTGATGCGTAAAAGTATTGCGATTGGCCCAAATTTTGGAAACCACAAAAATGAGTTTTCTATAAGTCTGGAACCCATAGGAATGCAGTGGAACCGTTTTTAGCTCATGTTGATGTGGGGCTGTGGCACGTTGTCCTTTGTCCGCCGTCCGCCGTCCTTTGTCCTTTGTCCGTTGTCACGTTTTTTGTTACCACGATAGCTCAAAAACGACTCCACCGATTGATTTCAAATTTTCACCATTGTTTTGAAATTATTAGACTTAGATCCCATTAAATTTTGAGCAATATTGGTATAGCCGTTTTGGCGCACCATGCTCTCAAGTGAATATACGTTTATTGCCCTGAAAATGCCATTTTTGAGCGAAATTACCACAATTAAGCCTACTGAATGTTTTTCTGAAGCCTATATGGCTTTCCTGGGCCAAACTATATTAGTTCTGAGATTCCTAAATACAATCATTCCATATTTGATGTGAAATTTCTCAAATTTGCAGCCAAAAAAAAGACAAAATTCATAAAATTAGTACACGTACGCCATACGCAAAATTATTAATCAATTTGCACTAAAATTTAATCTTTGACTCATGGATCACTATTAAAAATGGTTTGGACTTCATAGCACCAAGATTCCATCCAATTTTGAGCAGTATTGTAGTAGTCGTTGAGGCACATGACCGACTCAAGCGAATGTGGCTATTTTGCTTGAAAATTCAATTTAATATGGAAAGTACCGCGAATATACGTACTAAATGTATTCCGCGGGTCCTTTTGACTTTTCTGAGGCAAATTATTATGGCTCTGAGATTTATAAATACAATCATTCCATATACTCAGTAAATACAAAGGGTATCATTTTATTCTCCCAGAGGGCTAATTTCTGCATTTTTTCTCCTTGGAGGAATATCGGGAGAATTTATTCCTCTTGGGAGAATAATGCACATTCTAAACACTGTTGCTGAATCGGTTTGACATCAGTCAAAATATATTGACATTTCAAAAATATTCCTCCATGGAGGAAAAAAGGAGTAGAATATTCTCCCATGAAGAATACATGCAAAAATTCGCCCTCTGGGAAAATAAAATCGTACTCTTTGTAGTTACTGAGTATGTGGTCATACAATAGATTCGATTCAGAAAATAGGTGGAACCACCGATTTTTGACTCACTGCTCCGAACCCATATAAACTGCTTATTTTGTAGAAAAAATGGTCTAAATGAAATTTGAGGTCGATTGGATGACGTTTTCTTGTAATTTCAATATGTTTACTTTCACATTAAAACTAATTTAACGTATGTAAGCCCATTTTTTTTTTAATTGGTAATTTTCTTCTTTGCAGGTTACTAATGCTGGTTTTTCTTATTTTATAACGCTACGTGGATTCAACCAACAACACTAGAAATATCGTGAAGTTTTGTGTGTCATACAGTGTGTGTTGTGTATGTTTGGCTAGTGACAATTTGTTCTCAGTCCAAATGAATATTTAGTCCACCTTATCTTCTAATTCAAATTAATTTTAGCTTATACCATGGGCGTAGCCAGGATTTCTTTCAGGGGGGGTGTCAAAACTGGATTTTGGCCGAAAAATCGAGGACATTTTCAAGAAAAATCGAGGACATCATAGAGGAAAAACGAGGACATTTTTTGAATGTCCTCTATTGCTGTAGAAAATTACGATTTTTATGCAAAGTCCTCGTTTTTTGAGAAAAATTTGGAGATTTTTCCGTACTTTCCACGTTTTTTGAACATTTTCAAAATTATTTAATTTCACAGAAAATAAACTACAATCCCGCAATGTCCTCGTTTTTTCCGAAGGAGTCCTCGGTTTTCTTACATCGTTTTTAAGTTTTCATAGTTTAAATTTGTTGAAGAAATCGAGGACAATCGTTTAGGGGGGGGGGGGGGTGCAGCGGCCTTGGCTACGCCCATGGCTTATACAACTATAAGTATCAATAAACTTACTAAAATATTGTATCACTTATATGCACATTGCACAGAAGACAGCAATATTTGCTAGGGATTGTTACCAGCATAAGGCTATCCGAATCCGGATCGGGTCAAAACAATTGCAAATTGTTGCGTTTTTATATTTATTCATTGCAGTGTTAAGTATACACGTGTACACAACACAACTTTCACATGATTTTGCTTGTTTTGTGTTTACTTTTATTGAATTCTCTTTTAAATTGGATATTTTCACGTAAGCCTAAGCCAAATATACAAATGGTTCATATGGATAGTACGGATTTGAATTTAAAGTTGAAATTGTGTTATCAAGCGCTTAACAAATATATATATTTTCAATCAACAATATTTAGATTGTATTTTTTTCTTGGGGGTGGGCTGAGACCCTGATCTTCTAGGTCCCTAAAATATTGCCAATGAATTTAAGGTCACCCTGTATTTAGATTACTCAAAAATGAAAGCACGATAAATTGTTGGGCTTCCTTGATAAAAGACACTCGAATTAAGAATTGTAATGACATTACAATGAGAAAAGTGTCATGCGGTTACTTCATTTCCATTATTCACAAAATCGATCGCATACCAATTTCTGAACGAAATTCATAAACTACGACTCTTCGAGCTACAATTAAATAATTATAAGAACCATTTTTAAGTGCTGAAAAAAACCAAAATATTCTTATTAACAACTATTGCCCCGAAGAATTTTACACAAAACAGTTAAATTCTTGGGTTGCTTGAACTGCTGTTTACATTGATTTATAAGGACGTGGGTTAATACGAATTCTTATTTTTATGTAGAGAATTACCCAATATTTTATTGTTATGTTAATTTGCACAAAAATATGCACGATGAAAATCCTTATTTAATTTTGCATTTTTTTGTGTTAAATTTAAATTGGACCCGAAATGGGTCTGAATTAGACCTGAAAGTGGGTGAATTTCCTCATTGGGTAATAGTCTATAGAATCTATATATGGATTTTAGATATAATTCCAAAAACTTATCAAATCCATCAAATCACATATTGAGAATACTCATGAAAATTAATGTCGAAATTCTCTTGAATGATGTGATTTTTATCCATACTTCTGATGAAAAACTACCAAATCTGAGTCTTAATTTCAAGTTTCATTGAGATTCTAATTGTTTGTTATCGATTTCTACATATCCCCCAGTCTTTTTTAACAAAAAAAAATATGAATTTAACGGAAAATAAGAAGACTCTTACGTCAGTGGCAGTCACCGCAAGTGCTTATTTGGGTGCAATTTAAGGGCGGGCTTAATTGTTTATAAATCCGGATTTACAGCTATATTGAAGTAGCACTTTACGCAGATTTACGGATAAATCCGGATTTATGACAATTGAAACCGGATTCATTTTATGGATTTAAGCACTGCGGTGGCCGTGAGTGAGTCTGAAAAACAAATACTGAAGATATGTAAAGTTGTATTGGAATTCCAATCTACTTCTCGCGGTAAGAGCTACCTTAGATGAACAAATGAACATATGTTGACGGTAATTGTTTTTCTATTAGTTTCTTTACGCCGATTGTTCATTAAAATTTTATTTAACTTTTGATGTTTTGATTGAAGTCTCGTGTTTCCGTTAAATACTTCAGCCAAAAGTCAATATTCTACTAAACATGTTTATTACATGACAAATATTATATAATTTACTACCATGTTATCTACATTTTCAAAATGTACAGATTACATATCAAAGTATCCTACATGCCCACCCAGATCGTGATATAATAAATATATTGCTGTGCAATGCTGAAAAAATGGTTCGAAAGTGGAAAGTTCCATGAGCTTCTTAATTGGTTTACTATTATTCATTAATGAGATGGTTTGTGGTTCGATGTAAATAATTAAACTTATTTCGCAGGTATAAGAAGTTTTACGATAAGCGAATAATGTACAGTTTGAATTTCAATGTCATCTTGGGCGTTGGACTTTCCTTCATTTTCTAGATCTTGAAGTTAAGATCCAACAAAACAAGTACCGGTCAAAAACGATTTTACTTTTCCGCACATGAAATATGCTCAGGAAAAGTTTGGTTTTGCCTTGAAAATTCAACTCCATCACGCTTGAGTAAATGATTAACGATCGGGCTCAAACTTTGACCACCGTCTAAGTTCACCATGGGAACAAATCTGTCATAGCACTTTTTTATTTGGATACTCGGTTCTGGTAGCTCCGGTGCAAAATGGCGTCGTGGTCGTTGTCCTCGAGTTTGATATAAATATGGAAGCTGTAGGGTTAGTAGTTTGGTTGCGACATGCGTTTAAAGTTTACCATTTTCAAGTTTAGCATTTTTCTGAAATTCGGGCTAAATTCAAATGACTTTCTGAAGATATTCGGATTGAAAGAATCGACAAAAAGTGAAATTTACTATGAAAAATTGGACATCAGCAGAAGCAGCTTAGTCAAATAACTACATAATGATCATTCTCAAAACATTATCAATTTTAAGTCATATCATTGCCCAGATTCTGGTATAAAAATGAAAGAAATTAGTATGTCCACCGAACGAAACGACAAGTGAATGGAAGAAAGTTTTTAATGTGGGCTCTTTAACATCTGATTTATAAAGACGTCCATATAGAGAATTTCGGAAATTTAAGTATTTTTATCATTGGATAAATGTCTAAAAGCCACACCATTTGATTACATTTTAATAGTGCTAATGTGCAGATAAATCCGACGCATTTTGTATACAAGTATACTTGTTCATTAAAATGACTTTAGACATTTGGTCGATATTCCGAAATCTACCGCTATATTTATGGACTCAAATAACATGTACAATGAGTCATTGTCAATGACAAGACATTTATTTATAAATTGACGATGTCAACCATTTTGTTCAAAATTGATGTGATTTTTACATTGAAAATCAACATTTAAACAGAATAGAACGACCTGTTTCAAGGGCTATAGTCAATTTAGTGCTCATGGAGCTTTCTGTTGAAGTTTTACATTTCCCGTCCCTATAACAACAATAGCAACAACAATAAAAATACATCACGCCACCTACTGATGGGCCAGTGGCGTCTTTCGTTGAGTGATGACATTCAAAAGGGTCAAAATCTAGGGGATGATTGCAAGGCAAATATTATGGAATATTTTGCACATATTCAATGATAATACATACATGTGTACATTTCTCTAGATAAATTTGAATATTAGGTAATATTGATGCATGTTTTGGCCAAATAGTCAGCCTCTAGGTCAAAATGTCCATTCTAGAGTTAGCAGTCGGTCATAAGACTGCTCGAGTGATTGAACGTAGACGAATTGAAAACGTGATGACTTCGGTCACGGTTGAACAATTCGGTCAATATATATAATATACAATAGTATACAATCATATCAAACAGTTGAATTGAAAATTCTTCTAAAAAACCGTACACACGGTGCGAGTCTGTAGCGAGTTTTTTCATTGTTCACACAAATATATATTGGTGAAACTGATGATTAATAGGTTCATATTCGCTGTGAAGTAAATTAAGCTCGGTGATAGAAAAATCCGTGTCTTCCCCCTAGTACAGTGCAGCTGGTCTGAAAGCTATCAATCAAATGAATAGAAATATGCCAAGGCTCGTAAGACTGTATGCCGAGAGGTATGAAAACGTGATTTTTAAACAGATTTTTGTTAATTCATATGCAGCAAAACAATGCATCCCCATTTTCTACAGAAAAACTTCCCTGAGAAATTTCTCAATGTTTAAATGTTGACGATTATTTTGTCATTTCATTGGAAATTGTCGATATATTTGCTGATTTCTAGTCTGTAATGTCTTTTTAATGCGTTTCTAATTTCTAATGTGCAATCAAAATAAACGAATCATCCAACGGAATGCAAGGGCAACCGCACATGTCAACCATTAAATTGCAATCAAATGATTAAAGTCATTGATGCCTTGAATTTTATCATGAGCTTCAGATTTTCATGGAATCGATTGGAAAAATAACTTTATTGACCACTTGCAGTTGGTGCTTTAACTTTATTCTGTTCAGACATAGTCTCTATAAAAAAAAGTTGTCATTTTCACTAAAAGTGAGGCCATTAGAAATACACCAGCGAGTTTTGATGTGGCTTTGCGTATGTCCACCGAACGAAACGACAAGTGAATGGAAGAAAATGTTTATGTTAATTTTTGCGTTGATCGTTTTCGTGTTTAATGTGGGCTCTTTAACATCTGATTTTGCATTCTTTTGGATATCTAAAAATGTTGACCTAGAAGATTGTTTGTATTCTGTATTTCAAGTAGCTGCAGCGTCGAGTACCACATATGCAATGATTGTGGCAGTGATTAAAAACCAACAGATGAATGGCATCTTCAAAACATTGACTGCAATTCAAAATGCAAGTAAGGAAAACATTGAGCCCAGATTTTATTATTTGAACGTAGATTTAAAACTTGGTAAAGAAGAAAAATCTTTGTGAAGAAAAATCAAATGTGAATCTCTCACATTCAAAACCTAACATTTGATAAATTCGTTAAATTTATTAATTTTTTTTTTTAAATTTAAATTTCAAACTAGATAAATATGAGAATTCATTTCGATTTATGGCCAGAGCAAATAATCAAAGCGAAAAATATTGGCGAAATTATTTCAAGTTCATGATGTGCGGTTTCGGTATAAATATGACAATGTCAGCCATAGTTTCGGTGATTTTTTGTTGGATTGTTTATGGACACTTTGATGCGAATTACGTTTATTATCCGTACAAATTTGTGTGAGTATAAAATTTCTGAATGAATCTAGAAATAAACCGATTTAACTGTTTGCGCGCAAGTAATGGTTCAAGTGTAAAAAATGTAGATTGCCCTGGGATCAGCGAACACCTATTGGATACTTGGCAATGATATGCTTTTCCATCGGTGCTGCTGAGAGCTATTTGCTGATCAATGGAACATTTCTATTTTTATTCATTTCGATGTGTCTGTATCATCGGGCTTTTTATCAAATGTTTCAACAATCACTTGAGCAATTGGATGGCATCGATGGAAATCAAGTTGATAAGAAGGTTCTCTGTAAACTAATTCGATTCCACATCATGATTAAAGAGTATGTGACGAAGTGAAACCGATGCTATTCAGTGTTTTAATTAATTTGATTTATTATTTTTGTTTTCATGGTAATTTTAACAGTTGGTTTTTGGAGTCAGCTGAAGCCTACAGCCCATTTGTTTTAATTCAATTAATTTGTAGCACAATTATTTCGGCCTGTTCAGTGTTTCAATTGGATTTGGTATTCACATTCAAACACAAAGTAGTACAATTTTCATTTATTTCGATCGATTTGATGTTTAGAATTTAAACGATGTTGATTTTAAAATTGTTCTTCTGTTGATCGGAACGGTGATCAGTACATCAAATCTGTTCTTGTTTTGTTATTTTGGGCGTTTGGCCACCGAAAGCTATGCAAACATGGTTCAATGCGTTTAAGAAATTAAAAATTGGCAAAATTTACCAGTTCAATTAAAAAGTATATCATTTTAATGATTGCCAACGTGGCAGAAGCCACTTCACTATAATGGATTCAAAATTGCTGTTTTGAATTTGGAAACATTTACTGCGGTATGTACAGTACATATCACTTTGAAGATGTTGAGCTTTTGAAATGATTTACCTTTTACAGTTTATAAAAACCGTTCTCACCTATTACATGATGTTTAAGACCCCCACTGCTTAAAAAAAAGAAACACAAGTTTCAAACAAGTTAAAGTCAGTTTTGTAAAATATAACAAAATTAGTTCAATGTATTTGATTAACTAAATGACATGTATTTTATTTCACATATTTATTGATTATTGAATGAGCGTAACTCATCGAATGGAAGCATCGAGTTATTTGATCACGGTATCATTGAAAACTTGGAACAGAGACTTGTAAATGATTTTCGCTTTTTAAATAAAATCCAATTGAATATTGGTTTGACTGCGATAAAAGCTGTTTTTATTTCGAATAACATCGTTTAGAAAGTAAACTTCAAAACATTGAAATTTCGAATCTTCAATTTGACAGGCTCATTGATTGATTGAAAGCGGATTATCTAATTATTTAAATTTTTTTTATGAGAACTTTAAATTATATGTTTAACATCAAATAGATAAATCATAAATACAATCCAAAATGATGACCCCACCGATGCGCCGTGCTTCGTCTCATTTCAATCAAACGAAAATCAGTCAATGTTGATGCCCATTTGGTGGTTAAGTAAACCTCTTCCTTGATTAATATGGTGACTTTGCTGGCATCCAACAGCTGTTCACGTCGCTTGTTCATATTCCCCAAATCAAGAGCTGATACATTTTCATCATCACAAAATCGGTGGACTCTCAATTTCTTCAATTTAACCGAATGGTAAATGAATGGTAATGTTTCCTTCAAAATTTGCCCAATTGAGTTCAACTCTTTCTATATTCACGAGATATTTTGCCATCGCATCAACATCTCTCATTACTTTGCTACCATATAAATACAGTTCAACTAGATTTACCAGCTTTGATAAATTGACATTTATTCTTGGAAACCTCATGCTTCGTACAGCATTTATTGGATTGATTTGATCAATGATCTGTTGAATGACTTGGTTGTCAGGTTCATCGTAATACCCCGTGAATCTCAAATGCAGCCGCTTGTAAACACCTTTCTCGTAAAGTTCATTCAGTAGAATGCAGATGTCTCTAATCCTCGATGGATTCTTCTTATACGCAGTGTTTCTCAAATCAATGGTTAGGTCATCAAGTTTTACACCTGACTCGATGATCAATTGGCGACTTTCCCACAGGCAATTAACGTTCGTTGCGAAGCTGCGCACATTTGGGTTGAGCTCGAAAAATGCTTTGATTTCGTTGATTTTGTAGCCATGTTCCTCGGACTGTGTCCATTCCAAATGCTCTAGTGTTGGATACTCGCGAAGAAGCCACTTGTTTCCATCTTGAGTTTGTGCTGCATCATAATATTGAAAATTGAGCATGTAAAGACGCTTTAAACTGTTAACTCGGCACGGTTTCATAAAATACGGTGTCCATTTTCAAATAGAAGCAACTCATAGCTAAAACTTCAGCGTTGTTTATTATGTATTCAAGGCGATGGAGCCCAGGTTTGGTGAATCCAGCTGTATAAATCGCAAGTTCCGTAACTTTTTTACTCAAATCCCGTTTCATATCGCTGTCCCTGGCCATCTCGTGGTAGTTATTACCTGGAACAATCAATAGTCTTTGGATGAAGTCACTGTAACCCATCGTACTGCCTTTCAAATACAAATTCTCTTCTGAGAGTCGAGCACCCTTTTTGATTGTCTCATAATTAGTTTGATAATATTCGCCGACGGTCCATTTCATTGCCTTGCAAGTTTTACTTAATCGGCCCAAATCCATCAGCGACAAATAATCGAAGACATGATCAAAACAATCCAAGTTTAGCTTGAAAATGGCTGGTCGTTTTTCCATTTCGATGACTTGAGCTCAATTGGTATTCAAATTTACTTGAAACTTTTACCTTTAGTGATTCACACAGCTTTGATTGACCGTATTGTTTTTTTGTTGTTGTTGTGAGATTTACGATGAAATTGATGCGATTTAATGAATAAATTACTTTGAATTTTCGTTAAAAATAATAATTGTCTGTTGTTATACAGATCGATTGCGTTGAATTTTAAGCAATGAAAAAGAATGAATCATTGAATCTGACAATCGAAATGTCAACACACAATTCAGTGGACTGCGTGAAGTGACGCGTCAATCGTCATTTGACAAAACTGTCGAATGAACTGTGGAATTTGAAATTGACAAAAGCGGAACGCTGAAAAGTAGAAATTAGATTGAAACACCGGTAAATACATTGGCTTGATCTGCGTAATTCAAATGATAGTAAGAATCTTTTGAAAAAAGTATGATATTGAAATCGCTATTAATAATGATGTATTCTTGTCTGCGTCCAAATGAAATGTTTTTTTTTACACTTATCCTATCAGATCAATGAGTCGATTACATTTGAGCAATTGGCCAGTGTATAATTTTGATGAGCATTTAATTGCCAAAATTGGACAAAATATCGATTTCAGTGATTCAAAAACTCGGTTCAAGGAGTTGGAATCAGATTATAATGGATCTTTTATTGTTGTGTTACAGGTGACTCACCTGAGGTGAGTCAAATTGGAATATTCGGAGCGATGTGTGTTAGTTATAAGGAGTTTGATATATATCACAATATTGTGCTAGGAAAACAAGGGTTTTTGATATAAAGGTGTACAGCGGACAGGGTGTTGCCCATCCGCCGTTTCGGAGTCCGTTTAGTGATTTAAGACGGATGGACATTTTTCATATTGTCCGATTTGATAAGAAGGACGGACGGAAAACTGTTCAGAACGGATGGACAAATTTTCGGATGGAGAAGAATTTTTGTCATTCTTCTTAAGTCGGACAATAGCAAAATGTCTGCCCGCCCGATTGAAAATCACGGACAGACGGACGGACCAACGGACGGAAGGACAACACCTTTTCATGTGAAATAATTTGCATATTCAATCGAGACTACTCAAAATCCTATAAGAGTAAAAAGTCGTCCACTCATTTCGAGTGAATTGATCAAAATTCCTTAAAAAAATGAAACAATTCAAACGTTTATCCTCCAAAATGTCAGTTTATTTAACAATTTGGTACAATTCTGTATTGGATAAATGGCAAAGAAAGTTATTATTTGTGATTATTCTTTTGTATAGCGGAAAGTTTTAGTTTTGTGTGTACATTTAACATCGACTTGATGGAATTCGCCTTTCAAATTTTCCAAAATGTCAACTTCGCATGGTTTCTTTTCCTTGGCTGAATCGATAGCAAAAACATTAACAATGTAATGTGCTCCGGCTACAACTTGACTCTTGCCACTGCTAATACTATACAAAGTGAGATCAAAATCGGATTCTTTTGCGGTTAGTTGAGCAAAAGTTTGCGAAAGTTGTGGGTGCAATTTCTTCATTTGCTCCTCAGTCATGTCACTGAAACCACCTAAAACACCAAAACCAACTTGACGTTTGTCACGATCAAGACCAGATGCAAATGCATATTTCCGTGTTGGCTCTTCACCACATTCCACATCCAATTTTACGAAGTCTTGAATCCATGGCTTTTCCCACAAACTAATCGTACAATTGACTGGAGTGTTGTTTTCGTTAAGTTCGGCAACCAATTCAAGAAGACGTCCAGCAACCACTTGCAATGTGGCTGAATGAGGACGAATCAAATCGAGTTGGGCTCCATTCTCTTGGGCAGCAACCTTTTTCAAATGTACTTTAACACTGTCTGCTAGTTCGCTGAGTTCTTTTTCATCGGTGATTGGCCGTTTACCGCCAACAACTGCTCCAGAGATTACACCAAAAACACTCAGCAATGACAAACACACCAAAAACTTATTCATTTTCTTGTTTCTATTTCGAAGTGCACTGATTCAGTTGACTAACCGAAATGATACAGAACAGAACATTCAGTTTCATTTATATAGGAGTCTTTAGCTGATAGTGAAACACTCGGGCACATTACGATTTATTCAAACCAGTTATATGATTGCTGCTCATAAAACAAGCCGAAAACAACATTTTGAAAACTTATTCTAAAGAAAAAAAAATGCTGATAATTTTATTTGGTTTGTTTTTAGTTGAATGATATTTATTTATCAATGGTCAAAGTGACTGAATATTATCCGGTGATTGTTTAATCATCAAACTTTAGCCTCACAATAGTCATGATAACTTTATCACAATAGAAAGTGCAACATTACCAAAAATAATAATCATTCGGCATTCGTAGATAAATATTTTATCTCAAAGCGATTCCATAACTTGAATTGAACCCCATCAATTATTTACTCTATATAATAAAAACAGATTTGCTTATCCATAAAATTGTGTTAATTTAATGAGTCTAAAACTGGTTATTTTAATTTTTCATTTCTCTTTTCTGAATATTCTCGTTATTCTGCTTATGTTATTTCTTGATAAAACAAAATCGCGCCAATTTAAAGCAAACAGGCTGTTTTCTACTCTTTGATAACAAACAGTTTGTAGTTTTTATGATTTTTTTTATGAAAAAAAAATTATCACAAACGACAATATTTTGTTTTTATTTTTACACTTAAAATGACGTTATTTTGTTATTGCTTTACTTGCTAATGTGCAAAATTCTTTCTTTACATCCAAATAATGTTGCTACCAAATCTTACTGATCACAATATTATTATTATTTAAAAACAGTAGCTATGCTTATCTCGGCAAACATTCGAAGTAATTTTACCAAAACTACCTGGTAAATTTAATCTGCTGCACCAGCTGGTAAGATAATTATTGAGCTAGCTGGTGAACCACCACTACCAGCTGGTGATTCTGGTGGAGAATGTTTTGGTGAACCACCTGTGTATGAGCCACCTGATTCACTTGATGGATCATCAGTGTCTTCACGTCTACGCTTTTCTTTTGCCAGACGTTTTTTGGCCGCATTCGCCAACGCATCAGCCACCTTCTTCAACGCCTGAATGGATGCGACACTGGCCTTCAATGGCTTCGGATCAGTTTTTTTCCTGCGGCCACCTTTTTGAAGATAGCTAGCGCAACCGATGTACGTTATTGCTTGAACTATCACACCTGAAATAAATAAATTTATTTCAAAATACATCCGGATGCAATTCAGAATATATGGTGAAATACTCACTGCCAATCCGTTTTAACTGTTCAGGTGCATCTGCAATGCGGTAGTGCCGGCGGATATGTTGAATTAAATCGCTTCCACGGTTGTAATACCCAAGCACGAGTTTACATCCAATTATTCGATGTCGATGCGAAATTGGCTGTGGCTCACTAACACAAACGTATATACAACCATGCACAACACGCAGCGCATAGCGCTCACGTTTCCCCTCTTTCTAATTTCACTGACAAGCCGACTGTACATGTGCGGTGTGTTGTGTGATGTGTATGCATACACATCACACAACACACCGCACATGTACAGTCGGCTTGTCAGTGAAATTAGAAAGAGGGGAAACGTGAGCGCTATGCGCTGCGTGTTGTGCATGGTTGTATATACGTTTGTGTTAGTGAGCCACAGCCAATTTCGCATCGACATCGAATAATTGGATGTAAACTCGTGCTTGGGTACACCCAGGGATTACTATGGGCTGATAATAGCAGCCTATCTGAAAATAGCTGATATCTCAAAAATTTCGACTGAAAATAGCAGATATTTTCCAAATAAAACAATGGATTTTATTGATAGTCACACTGAATCTCTTCGAGCCACAAATTTAAAGATGCATCCTACATGTGGGTCGAAGATTTATTTTCCAAATAAAACAATGGATTCCATTGATAGTCACACGAAATCTCTTCGGGCCACATCTTAAAATTTGTGGCTCGAAGAGATTCAGTGTGACATCAATAAAATCCATTGTTTTATTTGGAAAATATCTGCTATTTTCAGATAGGCTGCTATTGTCAGCCCATAGTAATCCCTGAATACACCTCATTCCGCAGAAGATAATTCCACAGGAATGAATTATAATTGAGACTAAGGTCTACAATTTTGGTGTAGAATGTAATTGAAATTTCCGAACCGTTCATTTAACGGCGTTCAACGTGAAAAAGGTGGCCTTTTTTTAGTTTGAAATTTCAATTTAAAAAAATGTTTGACGACTCCTTCCTCCGCGAATCCTATCTTGTCATTTTCATTTTGAGTGAACTCACCTCACAAAAATGCACTAGTTCCGAAGAAGCTTCCCAACTTGCTGCAAAATTGGCTGCATCATGCCCTATCTGGGCTCCGTGTCACGAAGAATCATATTTTGGCAATGTTTTCGATATACTTCGTGTATTTGATCGTGAAATCAAAGATCATTCAACACATTGGACAATACATATGGATTCAAGTGTAACTCATCGAATGGAAGCATTTCATGTGCACAAAACACACGATGCAGTCAATTTGGTATCGAGTTATTTGATCACGCTATCATAGCAAACTTGGAACAGAGACTTGTGTATGATTTTTACTTTTAAATAAAATTCAAGTGAATATTGGTTTGAATGCGATAAGCTGTTTTTATTTCGAATAATTCCGTTTGGAATGTAACCTTCAAAACATTGAAATTTCAAATTTATTTTAGCGGCTAATTGTTCGAACAACTAATAGGTAAAAATAAATATAAGTGTTTTTTTTTGCTTTGTTGAAAATTGAAATTTTAATTATTTAAAAAAAAATCGATCCTTCAATTTGACAGGCTCATTTATTCATTGAAAACAGTTTATCTAAAGTTGATCATTAAATTATACGTTTAAATTCCAAAGGTCAACCATTCAACGCCTTCCAAAATGATGGCCCCATCGATGCGCCGTGCTCCGTCTCATTTCAATCAAACGAAAATCAGTCAATGTTGATGCCCATTTGGTGGCTAAGTAGACCCATCCACTGATGAAAATGATGACTTTGCTGGCATCTAACAGTTGCTCACGTCGTTTGTTCATATTTGCTAAATCAAGAACTGATTCATTTTCATCAAGAAAGTCGACGACTCTCAGTTTCTTCAACTTAACCGAATGGTAGATGAATGATAGCATTTCCTTCAAATGAGCATGTTCGAAATCAACTCTTTCGAGATTCACGAGGTATTTGGCCATCACATCAATATCTAGAATTACTTCGCGATTACCGTAGTCTAAATGCAGTTCAACTAGATTCACAAACATTAATGAATTGGCATTTATTCTTGGCAACACCATGCTTCTTACAGCATTTATTGGGGTGATTTGATCAATGATCTGTTGAATGACTTGGTTGTCAGGTTCATCGTAATACCCCGTGAATCTCAAATGCAGCCGCTTGTAAACACCTTTCTCGTAAAGTTCATTCAGTAGAATGCAGATGTCTCTAATCCTCGATGGATTCTTCTTATACGCAGTGTTTCTCAAATCAATGGTTAGGTCATCAAGTTTTACACCTGACTCGATGATCAATTGGCGACTTTCCCACAGGCAATTAACGTTCGTTGCGAAGCTGCGCACATTTGGGTTGAGCTCGAAAAATGCTTTGATTTCGTTGATTTTGTAGCCATGTTCCTCGGACTGTGTCCATTCCAAATGCTCTAGTGTTGGATACTCGCGAAGAAGCCACTTGTTTCCATCTTGAGTTTGTGCTGCATCATAATATTGAAAATTGAGCATGTGAAGACGCTTTAAACTGTTGCACATGCTCGGCACGGTTTCATAAAATACGGTGTCCATTTTCAAATAGAAGCAACTCATAGCTAAAACTTCAGCGTTGTTTATTATGTATTCAAGGCGATGGAGCCCAGGGTTGGTGAATCCAACTGTATTAATCGCAAGTTCCGTAACTTTTTTACACAAATCCCTTTTCACAACGCAGCCGCACTTAATACCTGGAATAATACTTAGATGTGACATAATGTGTAGCTTTTGGACGAAATCACTGTAACCAATTGTTTCATCATGCAAATACAAATCGTCTTCTAAAATTCTAGCAGCCGTGTCGATTGTCTCATAATTAGTTTGATAATATTCGCCGACGGCCCATTTCATTGCCTTGCAAGTTTGACTGAACTGGCTCAAGTCCTTCAGAGCCAAATAATCGAAGACATGATCAAAACAATCCAAGTTTAGCTTAAAAATGGCTGGTCGTTGTTCCATTTCGATGACTTGAGCTCGATTGGTATTCAAATTTACTTGAAACTTTTACTTTTAGTGATTCACACAGCTTTGATTGGCCGTATTGTTTTTTTGTTGTTGTGAGATTTACGATGAAATTGATACGATTTAATGAATAAATTACTTTGAATTTTCGTTAAAAGGAATAATTGTCTGTTGTTATACAGATCGATTGCGTTGAATTTTAACCAATGAAAAAGAATGAATCATCGAATCTGACAATCGAAATGTCAACACACAATTCAGTGGACTGCGTGAAGTGACGCGTCAATCGTCATTTGACAAAACTGTCGAAAAAACTGTGAAATTTGAAATTGACAAAAGCGGAGCGCTGAAAAGCAGAAATTAGATTGAAACACTGGTAAATACATTGGCTTGATCTGCGTAATTCAAATTAAATCTGCGTAAGAATCTTTTGAAAAAAGTATGATATTAAAATCACTTTAAATAATGATGTATTCTTGTCTGCGCCCAAATGAAATGTTTATTTATTTGAATACTCGCTTCTTATTGATTTAACCGAAAAATGTTTATAGTTTTAGGAAATGTTCCAACTGAAACGAATGAAATGTGCTAAACAGTTGAATTATGTTCATTAATCTACTTTTTTACACTTATCCTATCAGATCAATGAGTTGATTACATTTGAGCAATTGGCCAATATGATATGAATTTGATGATGTGTTGGCATCAGACTAGGAGCTTCACGCAAACTTCAATGCCGAAGATTTTTCTGAATTTATGTGTAAACTAAAAAATATTGCATGTTTTTATTGAAAACTGAGAATATTTAAGATTATTTAGAATTTTTCCTTCAAATGCATGCTGGACAATTTCTGAATGTGGATCCTTAAGATCAATGAGAGCGGCTCCCGGTTCTGGAAGTGGGTTTTGGTGGATTCTCAAGATTGATCAGACCTGTCCTTGAAGTCAAACTTTGGCCTAGCATGCAAACATTCATTTTTCTATAAAATGTTGAAATATTTTAGATTAATAAGGATTTTGGTGAAAGTATAGGAAAAAGAGAGAAATATTGAATTTTTCAATGCTTTTTTGACTGCTCGAAGCCCCTAGGCATCAGATTATAAGGGATCTTCTATTGTTGTGTTACAAGCTAGTCAAATTAGAATATTCGGAATGATGTGTGTTGGTTATAACCGTCCGTTTAGTGATTTAAGACGTACGGACATTTTTCATATTGTCTTAATGAAAATCACGGACGGACGGACGGACCGACAACACCCTGTCCATTGTACACCTTTACTTTGATATTCGACACGGTCATGTCATAATTGAAATCAGTTTTATCAGTTGAATTTTATGAGTTTTATTTGTGATTTTTCAGCACCTATTACTATTTGGAAAGCGGTCATTGTATTCCTGAGCGAATGACCAAACAGATTAGAACGATAAAAAGTTAATGACAAACTTCAAGCTTCGATATTGGATTGAGTTTTCTGTTTGTGTACGGCAGCCACATTTATATCCATAATAAAATTTATTTATCTCAAATGGCACGTTATTTTAGTGGCACTTTTCATGTGAAATAATCTCCATATTCAATCGCGACGAAAAGATTCATTAAAACTACTCAAAATCCTACAAGAAAGAGTAAAAAGTCGTCCACTCATTTCGAGTGAATTGATCAAAATTCCTTAAGAAAATGAAACAATTTAAAAGTTTATCCTTCAAAATGTCAATTTATTTAACAACTTGATACAATTCTGTATTGGCAAAGAACGTGATTATTTGTGATTATTCTTTTGTATAGCGGAAAGTTTTAGTTTTGTGTGTACATTTAACATCGACTTGATGGAATTCGCCTTTCAAATTTTCCAAAATGTCAACTTCGCATGGTTTCTTTTCCTTGGCTGAATCGATAGTAAAAACATTAACAATGTAATGTGCTCCGGCTACAACTTGACTCTTGCCACTGCTAATACTATCCAAAGTGAGATCAAAATCGGATTCTTTTGCGGTTAGTTGAGCAAAAGTTTGCGAAAGTTGTGGGTGCAATTTCTTCAATTGCTCCTCAGTCATGTCACTGAAACCACCAAAACCACCAAAACCAACTTGACGTTTGTCACGATCAAGACCAGATGCAAATGCATATTTCCGTGTTGACTCTTCACCACATTCCACATCCAATTTTACAAAGTCTGGAATCCATGGCTTCTCCCACAAACTAATCGTACAATTGACTGGAGTGTTGTTTTCGCTAAGTTCGGCAACCAATTCAAGGAGTCGTCCAGCAACCACTTGCAATGTGGCTGAATGAGGACGAATCAAATCGAGTTGGGCTCCATTCTCTTGGGCAGCAATCTTTTTCAAATGTACCTTAACACCGTCTGCTAGTTCACTTAGTTCTTTTTCATCGGTGATTGGCCGTTTACCGCCTGGAACAACTGCTCCAGGAACAACTGCTCCAGAGATTACACCAAAAACACTCAGCAATGACAAACACACCAAAAACTTATTCATTTTCTTGTTTCTATTTCGAAGTGCACTGATTCAGTTGACTAACCGAAATGATACAGAACAGAACATTCAGTTTCATTTATATAGGAGTCTTTAGCTGATAGTGAAACACTCGGACACATTACGATTTATTCAAACCAGTTATATGATTGCTGCTCATAAAACAAGCCGAATACAACATTTTGAAAACTTATTCTAAAGAAAAAAAAAATGCTGATAATTTTATTTGGTTTGTTTTTAGTTGAATGATATTTATTTATCAATGGTCAAAGTGACTGAATATTATCCGGTGATTGTTTAATCATCAAACTTTGGCCTCACAATAGTCATGATATCTTTATCATAATGGAAAGTGACAACATTACCAAAAATAACATTTTATTTCGAATTCGTTTAAATAAGAGATAAAATATAATATCTCAAAGCGATTCCATAACAGGATTTGAACCTTATCAATAATTTACTCTATGTAATAAAACAGATTTGCTTATCCAAAAAATTGTGCTAATTAAATGAGTCTAAAACCGGTTATTTTAATTTTTCATTTCTCTTTTCGGAATATTCTTGTTATTCTGCTTATGTTATTAGCTTGATAAAACAATTTAACGGCTGTTTTCTACTCTTTGATAACAAACAGTTTGTAGTTTTTATGAACAAAAAAAAAACAATATAAATTCAGTGGCGGGTAAGACTGGTCAGTTATATTTCAATCACTGGTACATAACATTATCAAAAAACGACGATGTTTTGTTGTTGCTTTACTTGACTAATGTGCCAAATTCTTTCTTCTTATTTAAATAATGTTGCTACCAAATCTTATTGATCACAATATTATTATTTAAAAACAGAAAAACAGTAGCTATACTTATCTCGGCAAACATTCGAATGTCAGCTGATTATTTAGAAACTGTCTATGTCTAGTTTGAAATTCAAATTTAGAAAGCTATTTTGCCAAAACAACTTTGTTATGAGATCACTGGCCAATGACCGATTCTGTTTGCAAATCCAAGAATGATAACCTACCGAATTTTTTAAGTGCTATTCGATGATGATTTCATTCGAAAATTTCAAATTTCGATTGAACATCGTAAACAGGTGACGATTAATTACTGCCAAATTTACCTACACTGGTCCATTGAATTGATTAGTTTACTTCTGAAACACAAAAAAAAAACTGAAAAATATGCGCTACGCTGAAGGGAAAATCATTGAAAACCGATTTTATGAATCCGAAAAATGTGCATTTCTTGTTTCAGCACTAGAAATCTCACCATGGAGCCTTTAATTGAGCTATGTCCAATAAATTCGATTCAGTTCTTATTTGTGAAACGAAAGCATGATCAATTTAATATCAATTGACAGTTTTCTTCAAATTCCAATGCGAACCATTCAATTTTTCAGTGATTCAATCTGTTTGCAGTCGTTACTTCACAATTTTCCATCTTTTCTCTTTATTGTCACTCGAATGACTCATTGATGCGTCATGGAAATCAATATTAAATTTATATCGAATTTTATCAATTCAATAAACGATTTTTTTTTCAATTTAATGAAAGGTTTAAAGACAAATTGACCACAATTGGCATTGAATAAACGTTTCAAATTTAGTCGTTAATTAGCAAAAATCAGCCATGACTGATGAAGCCATGCATCGTGTTTACATGACAGAATCATACATTTCAATCGTCATAGATAGAAAAACTTTAGTTTTTACCGCGTTACAGCGACATACCGTCCTTCCATCGCATTTCATCTGTTTATTTGACAAATATGGTGCAATGTTCTGACTCACTCGAATGACCGAATGAAATGAGTGACATTTCAGCTGTCAAATTTGCTGATTTATCCTATTTTCACAATTATCACAGTTTACCTATCGAAACGCATTTCAGTCAATTGAAGTGCATCGATTTCGTTTGAATCAGCCAAATAAATCAACGTTTCATTATCATTTCAACGTAGTTTCTTCATTAAATTGAATAAATTCCTTCGAAATTCTCAAAATCAAAACATTGCGGCCAATCACATTTGTGTGGATAAGATTTGATTCGGTGAAACGTAACAATTAGTGGACACTGAAACAAAGATTTCAATAGAATTCATTACCAATTAAGCTACAGCAAACTAAGATGAAACAACGGCCGGCCATTTATAAGTTAAATTTGGATTGTTTTGATCATGTCTTCGATTATTTGGCGCTGAAGGATTTGGGCCAATTCAGTCAAACTTGCAAGGCAATGAAATGGGCCGTCGGTGAATATTATCAAGCGAATTTTGGGACAATCACACAATTCGCTGGACTCGGAAAAGAGAATTTGTATTTGAATAATGAAACAATTGGTTACAGTGATTTCGTCCAAAGACTTTGGATACGTTCATTTCGAGAAGGTGAAGGCAGTTGGGTGAAACGGGACTTGAGATGAAATTTTATGGAGATTACGATTCAGGCAAAAACATTCATCATGCCTGAATTGCATCGTCTTGAATACATAATAAACAAGGCTGAAATATTGAATTTCGAGTGCCCAGGTATTTATAGAATGAGCAAATCATTCTATGAAACCGTGCCGAGCATGTGTAATAGTTTGAGGCGTCTTTCTTTCGCCAGCAATCTGAGGACGTCGTTCAACATATCATCGATCAAATCAATCCAATAAGTGCTGTTAAAGGCATGTTCTTGTACTTGCCAAGCCAACGATTCCTCAATTTATCGAACCTGGTGAATCTTGTTGAGCTGAACATATTGGCTATATCACCAAATGTTGATATGATGGCGAAATACCTCGTGAATCTAGAAAGAGTTTATCTCCGTTGGACATATTTGAAAGAAATGCTACCATTCATTTACCATTCGGTTAAATTGAAGAAATTGAGAGTCACCCGATGTAATGATGAAAATGTATCAGCTCTTGTTCTAGCGAATATGAACAAGCGACGTGAACAGCTGTTGGATGCCACCAAAGTTACCATTTTCATCGATGAACGGTATTACTTGGCCACCAAATGGGCATCAACATTGACTGACTTCCGTTCAATTGAAATGAGACGGAGCACGGCGCATGAATGGGGCCATCATTATGGAGTTGTCAATATATTATAATACTGGCCTTTAAATAAACTGTTTCCAATGGATTGATGAACTGTCAATATTGAGAATGCTTTTGAATATAATTCCGAACAAAAATAAAATAAAAGAAAAGAATAAATAAATAAATTGATGGATTAAAAATAATAATCATGTTTAATTTACAAAGAGATGGAGTCGCAAGATAAACAAGGGGCGAAACACTACCGAAAGACCGAATTCACCAAAAATAAATGTGCAAATACCGAAAAGAACCAAGAAAGACCGAAAAGACCGAAGATAGACTGAAAAGAACAATAGTGAAATATATACATAGAATACCGTTGCTTTAGCTGTGTGAGACACAGTGTGTGTTGTTTTTTATTTTTGTTCTTTTCGGTCCACCTTCGGTCTTTTCGGTCTTTCTTGGGTCTTTTCGGTATTTGTACACTTATTCTTGGTGAATTTGGTCTTTCGGTAGTGTTTTGCCCCTAGAAGATAAATGTGTTTTGCATATTTTTTGGGTCGTTGGTTCTGTTTGATCATTTTGTTGTTGATTTCCTAACAAAACCCTTTCTTATCCCCTAAAATCGTCTCCGTAATGCTCGATTCATCGTTCAATGTGCTGATTGTACATTTCTATGACACAAAGAAGCTCAACAAACAAACAACTATCAATCAAATCTTCTTTTGTCTTTCAATATTTATTTAGCTAAACACAAAGCCATGCATTGTGTTTAAGTGTGTGTCACAATACATTGTTTCCAGTAAACAAAAATAACCTTATTCATTCGATACAGTTTTAATGACAAGTGAGAAAAATCAGTTTATCTTTTTAGTCCAAAAGAATAACACCAAAATGTTGGTAACAACAAAAATGGAATGTTCAAAATCAAATGATTGAAAATGTGTCAACACAAGAAGCACAATAAATCAACAGATATTTGAGTGCACAATAAACTTTCAAAAACAGAAATAAAACAAAAACAAAACAGACAAAATCTATGAAATCAATTGAAAACTGATTTGGTTTGATCAATTGGTATAAATGTCCATATCTTCGATGCTCTGAGCGTAGATCTGCATGTCTGGTTGCATCATTGGAATCGATTTTGATGTTGAAGCTCCACCTAATTTCAAAGGAAAACACACACATCAAAGTCAGCCAATTCTTAATAAAACATTAAAATATAAAGAACAGTGTTTCAAAGTCATATCATTTTTGGACTGTCACTTCGTTTCTATGTAATTTGAAGTCTCATTTCCACTGAGACTCAGTGACAGTCCAACGTGATAGTATGTTCTTTGACTGTGGGGGAGACAGTTACCCGTGGCTTTGCTGATCGACACTGAACCGATTCGATATTGCTGTTGTGAATTCAACTGAACTGGATTGGCAACGTTCACAGTTTCACCGAATGCACGCGAAGGATTCTCAGTGTATCTGCAATGATTCTCAGTTAAACAATTGGCAAACGGTGTGAAACCTCAAAACAAGGCTTTGAACATAACACAACACTTACACGGACTGTGGTCGTTGACGTTTCACCGCTTGTGAATTGTTGTACCGAATGCTGTCGGAGCTAAGCTCTCGCTTGTACATTTGTGACATCTGTAGGTTGGGCACTGATGTCGATAGACACTTTGCCTGCATTATACTGGAGGTTGAAGCTGAAACTGTTTGAAAATTAGATTAACTGAATTAGAGAAAACAACAGAAAATTGACAATAGCTAAGAAATCCATGATAAAATTGCAATCCAAATCTTACCATTGGCCTCCAATGTTGAATTCGATTGTGTGGCTGCATTCTGAATGATAATGTCTTCGACCTTTAAGAATTGTAATGCCTTTTCAATGCGTGGCTTAACCTCAGCACCGACCATAATTTGACCATTGTAAAACAAATCGATCACTTGCTGCAACACAAACGTTGAATACTCGGGCAATGGAACTGTTTTGGGGGGCGGCGGGAGAAACACAACAAAACATTAAATTCATAACAAAATGACAAATCGAAATGATTCATTTGCTTAATTTCACATTGAACACGAACAAATTCGGTGTTACATCAACACATCACAACAAATATTTACCGCAAATTTTGCCTTTTGCTTTGAATTCACACAGATAATCTTTGAGGTATTTTGAAAAAATAAACACCACAAATTTGTGCGCGGAAACAATTTTATTGTCCGACGAAATTAAATCAACATCAAATTTTGGACCTTTGGTGTAAATTTCATTGAGACACTGATTGCTGATGTCATGTGCATCACGATTTTTGAACTTAATCACAAAGCAATTCATCGTTGAGTTTGGTGTTTTTTTTTTTGGTGGTAAATTTTGGGAACAAATTTCGATGGATGAAACGATTCGATTGATTTAAATCCGTTTAAAATGAAATTGTTTTCAGCTAAACCACAGCTCAAAGTGAAATGAGTGTTGATGATGAGGTGAAAACAGTTCAATGTGACGTTTTGCTGCAGACTAAGACAATACATAAGAAAATGCATGAATTTGATAGCGTCAAAACGCCGTTCGCATTTGTGTTTGTATGCGTTGTTGACGGTATTTTTGTGTCAACGTCATCGGAAGTCCATTGCTATCACATTCAATCCATTCGCACCCATTGTGTAGATAAAATGAGACGGAACTGAAGCAAAAATTGAATACGAAATGACAGATGTGAAACTCTAGTTTCACAGTTCCAATTAATAAACACGTCAAGTGATTTCTTTATTCACATTTCACAAACCATTTTGATATTTTAAAATTTTCCGAAAAAAATGTCATCAAAAAATTCAAACATTTCTTTGATAGATCTAACAGATGAATTGTGTTCAAAAAGAAAACATCTGGAATTAATCGGTTTCAATCCGGAAGAAGACGATGTAAAAAAACAATTCTTTGAATTGGTGGAGAATATTCATTATACGTAAAAGATATTTTTGGTGTTTTAGTTTCAAACTGTAAATTGAATGAATCAAATTAAAATTTTGTGTTTTTTTTTCTAGAGCAATACTTGATGATATGGTGAAGAAGTAAGAAAAACTCTTTAATAGCTCGATTACATTTATTTAACATTAAATCTGAATGGTTTTTCATTCATTAGATGCATCAAAGTGTTAAACGGTGACGTCAGCCATTCCAAAAATAAACACATTGAAAATGGTTTTCTGCGCACATCCAATGGTGAGCCAGAGTTGAATGAGATTAAGGAACGTTTCATGGGAATTTTAAACAACAAAAATGGTCTTGACAAGTCTCTAATAAAGGAAATTGGTGGATTAATAGAATCAGTTGGTCGGTAAGTGATATATTTCATTTATTTGATACTTCAGTGACAAAGTGAAACTAAACGAACAATATTTGATCCGTGAAACTGATTTTTTTTTCAGCATGTTGCGACAAGAGCCAAAAGAACCAGATGGATGTGGATCTTCTGGTCAGAACAGTGGACAATCGAATTCATTTGATCTAGAGAAATGGACTAAAGAGTAAGTAGATTTCATCAATGACTCTGTATTAATATACAAGTAGAACTAAATTTCAATGACTATTTTCTTTAGTTGTATGAAAGTGTTTGGCTCAAAAACAAATAAAGCTGAAATAGCTCAACCGAATAATTGTGCCGAGGAACCAGCAAATCGTACGGAAAGTGGAGGCTCAAAGAGAAGACTCTCAGATGGATCTAATGAATCTGAGAAAAAAAAGAAAAAACTTAACATTGGTGAGTGGATATTGAAAAGACGTTTGTCTTGATTTTGCTTCTGGTCGTGTTTCTGTTATCGAATATTTGATACGATATATTTCATGTTTCACTTAATGAACTAGCACTGAATGCTCAATTTATTCAAAACACCAAATGCATCTTTCGTATTCGAACGGATTCACGATTCGAACAGATTCAGTTTGTTGATTAACATCCAGTTATTTGCCTTAATAATCAATAAATAATGTTAAACTTTGTAGCAAATAGTACCAAACTTTCTGGACGGGAATCAACGTGTCCTAGTGAACTAATTAACACATTGGACAATTTTTCTATTATTGAGTAACCAGTAAGAGTCTATCGAGAATTTCAGAAACACGATTTACTGAGAATTTTGTTGATTTTTTTTTGTCTACTGTTGAATTAATTGTAGTTTCTGTTTTAGTAGTTTGATTGACACATGAATGAGGCCAAAAGTTTATCATTTTGGAACATATCGATAAGGTTGACTGCAAACATTAACTACTCAGCTTTAGATAAATTAAGAGTTGATGATTGAGTCTAATGAAACTGATTGATTTTGAATAAAATTCCAAATCATCCAAAATAAAAAAAAAATCTAAAACAAATTCGCATTTATTCATTTATATCTACATCATTATTTCACGCAGGTACAGAATTGATGTCACAGAATATGTGAAATTAAGCGAACAGTAGGAATTTATTTGCATTTTATACATCACATTCACCTCAGCTTGAAACACTTTTTGCCAATTTGACAATTTAAATCAGCGATTAACCTTCTCATGCATATGTATTTCGTCAGAGCTGAGAGTAGTGATTCTTGGTTTGCTAAACCATTGATTAAAAGTGTTTTATTTGGGCATTTTGAAAGTCGCAAATATTTTTGTTGTTGTGTAACTAAATAATCGCTGAACTCCAAATCATCAAACCTGTGGCAAATGAATGGTTGAATTTTTCCTAATGTAATTTACAAGTGAAATGATTTGAATTCGGTTTTACATTTTAACGACAATTTCATGTAGAATCATTTCAAATTTCTTGCTTTGGATTAAATTGGTCGAGATCAATACATTTCAATCGTCATAGATAGAAAAACTTTAGTTTTTACCCGTTTACAAGCGACAAATTGAATATAGTGCGTCACATACCGCCTTTCCATCACATTTCATCTGTTCATTTGACAAATTCGGTGAAATGTCATGACTCACTCGAATGACCGAATGAAATGAGTGACATTTCAGCCATACCTGTGCACGGACATTAAAAATACGAACGTTCGTTCGTTCGTAGATTTTTGTAAAAAAATGTTCATTCGTTCGTTCGTAGGAAATAATCTACGAACGAACGAACGAACGTCCGTGCACAGCTATGATTTCAGCTGTCAAATTTGCTGATTCATTCTATTTTCACAATTATCACAGTTTACCTATCGAAACGCATTTCAGTCAATTGAAGTGCATCGATTTCGTTTGAATCAGCCAAATAAATCAACGTTTCATTATCATTTCAACGTAGTTTCTTCATTAAATTGAATAAATTTCTTCGAAATTCTCAAAAACAAAACATTGTGGCCAATCACATTTGTGTGGATAAGATTTGATTCGGTGAAACGTAACAATTAGTGGACATTGAAACAAGGATTTTAAGAGAATTCATTACCAATTGATAAGCAAACTAAGATGGAACAAAGGCCGGCCATTTTTAAGCTAAACTTGGATTGTTTTGATCATGTCTTCGATTATTTGGCGCTGAAGGATTTGGGCCAATTCAGTCAAACTTGCAAGGCAATGAAATGGGCCGTCGGTGAATACTATCAAGCGAATTTTGGGACAATCACACAATTCGCTGGACTCGGAAAAGAGAATTTGTATTTGAATAATGAAACAATTGGTTACAGTGATTTCGTCCAAAGACTTTGGATACGTTCATTTCGAGAAGGTGAAGGCAGTTGGGTGAAACGGGACTTGAGATGAAATGTTATGGAGATTACGATTCAGGCAAAAACATTCATCATGCCTGAATTGCATCGTCTTGAATACATAATAAAAAAGGCTGAAATATTGAAGATGGAAACAAGTGGCTTCTGCGCGAGTATCCAACACAAAACCATTTGGAATGGACACAGACTTTGGATCAGGGCTATAAAATCAACGAAATAAAAGCATTTTTTGAGCTCAACCCAAATGTGCGCAGCTTCACAACGAACATTGATTGCCTTTGGGAAAGTCGCCATTTGATCATCGAGTCAGGTGTAAAACTCGTTGATCTAACCATTGAATTTAGTGAAAGTGCGTATCGGAAGAATCCACCGATGATTAAAGACGCCTGCATTTTATTGAATGAACTTCACGAGAAAGATGTTTACAAGCGACTCCATTTGAATTTCATTGATTTTCGCAAGTAATCTGACGACCAAGTCATTCAACATATCATTGAATAAGTGCTGTTAAAAGCATGTTCTTGCCAAGCCAGCGAATCAAACCTGGTGAATCTTGTTGAGTTGAACATATGGGCTGTACCACCAAATGTTGATATCATGGTGAAATACCTCATGAATCTCGAAAGAGTTGTTCTCCATGTGTTCTTATAACGGAGATAAAATCTAGCATTTATTTGAGCACTTAATCGAAAATTGATCATCAACAAATAATTATTCATTCAATGAAATGGACAAAAAATAAAAAATAAATCAATTAAATTGTATGAAAATGTGTACGTGAGTCTTTTTAACACCGAAAGGGAAACTAAAACATGGCTAAATACGAAGTATTTAGAGAAATAACTTAGGTTATTTTCTTCTTTGATTTTGCGATTTTTTGTGTGTCATTCTTGAGAAAAGAATTGACAATTTCTTAAGAATTTCTTATATTGTCAGAAGTGTTAAAAATTTTGAGAAGACTTTTGTACGTTGAGCTCTATTGGAATTCATTTGGTCGTGTGGCAATTTGGATTCGTACTATTCGGGCTTTTCCGTTGTGAAAAGAAAACGATTTTGAGTATATTCGGCAAACGACTCCCAAATGGCTAAATTGGGACTAAAAACGAACAAAAGTGAATGAAAACCGTCTAAATCGGCTAGCAAACGACTGGCAACCGACTTACGATTGCCAGCCGTTTTCAATCGAATGCCAGTCATTCGTCAGTCGACTGAAACCGTCGGAAGTATAAACCAATCCATTTAAAAATGACTTCAAACGTCTATTGTCCCAAATCAAACGACTATGTAGTCGTCTAACAGTCGTCTGGCTGGCAGCCTAATTTTTCCATAAGGTTTTTCTTCAGATTACTCAAGTGCAAATTTAAATGCCAGTGGAGAAAAGTCGGGACTACGAATGCAATTCAACTAATTGAAATGTTTAATTTTACATCGCACGTCTTATCAGATATTGGTTCAGTCATTCTTATTGTGCAGTTTTAAAAACAGCTATGCATAATACATTTTGTGTTATTTGTCAAGCGAGTTGCTGGCAATTTGTCGTATTTTCAGATTATTTTTTTTTTGTTTAGTAAAATTGCACTTTAACAAATTGAAACGGTTCTACTGAAAAATTTGTTTCATTGGAAAAAACGTGCGATCTTCTCAATTCATCGTGAAAAAGAACATATAATTTTTTGTTTTCTTTTAAATAAAATCCAAATTTCGATAGAGAAAAAGATGTCAGCATTTAGAGCACAACCAAAAGGTTTTGCAACAAAAGCGATTCACATTGGTCAAGATCCAGAGCAATGGACGGAACATCAGGCCGTAATTCCACCTTTAGTTTTGGGCACCACATTCAAACAACCAGCACCAGGGGAGCCAATTGTAAGTCAAATTGAGTGACGGATTATTTATTGATATAAATCGGAAGTCACATTTCTAGGATGCCCAAGAATTTTCTTTTCAAGATATTTCCCAATTTTCCTAACTTTCATCTTGGGTGAAACAAATTGACAAATTTTGTTTACAAGTTGCAAATTCTATAGAAAGGCAATTAAAGAAAACCGTTATGTGTTCCTTCAGGGTCGGAGATTTCACTATTTGGGAGGTTTTACTGTAACTTCAAACAATATCCATTGTTTATTCACGTGGTGGTCTGAACCAACAGATACGATAACATTCAAACAATCAAATTGCTTGTTTTTTTCTTGGTGTTTTTTTTCTTGGCATTGGTTTCTGATTGAAACTCACTACGCTTTTCTCATGATCCTTAGACCTTTGCTTCGTTTTTTTTTTTTTTTTTTTTTTTTCTTTTAAATGAAAATGATTTATATAAAATGGCCGTAAATACAAATTAGTTAAAGCGCATTAATTATACGGCATGCAGATTAAATATACGGAAGGATGGCTACAATGACTAGTAGCTATAGACTAGTGAAACTATAGATAGTTTGGATATGTATGCAAAAAGAATTCGGTAAAGGAGCCGTAAATTTAATGTAAATGTAAATAATTTAAATTAAATTTGCGCCTTTTTTTGCGTGTGTACCGTCTGCACATTGATTAATTCCTTAAGTGCTGCATCAATCTCTCGTTGCGTTTCATTTAAAGAAAAAAAAATAATAAGTTCACTTGTTACAATGTATCAAACAACCACATTTGCTTCAGCATGCCTCATCCAAAAAATTACAATTATCAATGCAAATGTTTGCATCTTGGTATTCTGACGCGACGATAGGCGATATTTATAGCAAATTATGATGACAAATTGTCCATGCTATTGAACCCATTTCGTTATTCATACTTTTTTTTATTCAGAATCATTTGATAAGTCTGGGTACGTAGCGGTGCGGAACGGAGTAGCTCAGAATAAGTAAAATAAGCTGTAAAATGATGAGTTTACTTCTGTGATGGCGAGTTGGGAAGCTTGTTCGGAACTAGTGCGTTTTTCGACTTCAATGTCCATAGTCATTGTCCATCGACATCCAATATAGTATAGTATATTCGTGTAGTTCACTTTGAAGTTGCATGTTTTGGAGAAAAAAAAATCTCTCTTCGAAATAATTTCAATTTAAAATTCCGGAGGAATAAAATGTGACTCATCATATTAACTGAGAGTGTAATTGGTCTCGAATAAATGTGATATTCTCGTTATTTACAGTGTTAACCTGTCAACTGTATAACATACAAACTCGAAATTGAAATAAAATATTTTTGAAATTCGTCCACAGCTTTATGAATACGGTCGCAGTGGCAATCCAACGCGTGATGTACTCGAAAAATGTTTAGCTTCGTTAGACAATGGCAAATATGGATTGGTGTTTAGCAGTGGTCTTGGTGCAACAACAACTATTACGCAACTCTTGAGCTCTGGTGATCACATAATTTCAAGTGTTGATATCTATGGAGGTACACATATCCTTCTTTCAACGATTAAATCGCGCTTCGGGATCACAATTGATTTTGTTGATGCAACCAATTTGGACAATGTAAAAAATGCCATCAAACCAAACACTCGAGTAAGTCAAGATTTAACAGAAAAAATTGGAATTTTTAACAAACCAAAATATTCATTCAATCGATTCAAAATGAATTTTATTAAATTTTGTTTTTCATTAATTGCAGATGATTTGGATTGAAACTCCAACGAATCCATGCATGAAAGTCTTGGACATTCAAGCCATTTCCAAATTGGCTCATTCACATGAGAATATCATTGTTGTTGTCGACAACACATTCATTACATCATATTTTCAGCGTCCATTGGAATTGGGTGCTGATATTGTTGCTTATTCGGTGGGCAAATATTTGAATGGTCATTCCGATGTGATTATGGGTGCGATTGTTGTAAACGATGATAAATTGTATGAACGGATTAAATTTTTACAAAATGCATCCGGAATTATTCCATCACCATTTGATTGCTATCAAGTCAATCGAAGCTTAAAAACGTTACCGTTGAGAATGGAACAGCACTGGAAAAATTCCACAATTGTGGCACAATTTTTGGAATCACATCCAAATGTTGAACGTGTTTTGCATCCAGCTCTTCCATCGCATCCACAGTACGAATTGGTGTTGAAGCAGACGTATGGTCATAGTGGTATTATGTCATTCTATCTCAAAGGAGGCTTAACCGAGTCGAAAAAATTCTTACAATCACTCAAATTATTCTCAATAGCGTTGAGCTTAGGGGGATATGAGAGTCTTGCTTCATTACCGTAAGTGGAAAATATTCATGTTACCCTTGTGAAAAAAAGACGGCCAGCCAGTAAACTGTTAGACGACTTTAGTCGTTTGATTTGGGACAATAGACGTGTGAAAACGATTTTTTAATGTACTTTAGACGGTTTCAGTCGATTGCCAATCGATCACAAATTGATTGCCAGTCGTTTTTTGTACCAATTTAGCCGTTTGGCAGTCGTTTACGACTGTCTGTTCCATGGGGTTATTCACGAATGCTAATTTCGCTAGTTTTGCTAGTTTTTCTAGTTCAGATTTTTTATTAATTTTGATTAAAACAGGGCAAAAACTCAATTTTATTTGATCTTTCTCCATGGTGGTGTTATTTGGGCAATACTAATGATTTCTGTTTGTATTCTCAGTTCAATGCATTAAAAATGGTAAAATAACTATAATATTAAATCGATGGATCGCAATTTTCTGCTAGTTTTTACTAGTTTTACTAGTGTGAATAACCCCATGGTCTGTTCAATCGTTTCATTTTCACAAGAGTTGACCTTTGAACTTTACTTCATTGTCAAATGTTATGGATACAAATGTTAATTTGTAAATGTTAATTTATGAATGTTTTACAGATCACTCATGAGTCACGCTTTAGTCCCAGAGGATCGACGTAAGATTTTGGGCATCAATGATTCATTGATTCGTATTTCGGTTGGATTGGAGGATGTTGATGATCTGGTTGATGATTTGAAACAAGCTCTGAAGGCGACATTCAAAGTTTAAAACAAACTCAATCACAAACCCACAATTTACTATAAACTTATCATGAAATTCCAAACAATTGTTAAATCTAATGTGCATTTACCCAAATGTAATAAACTGCAACGAATGTTTTCCAAAAAGAGTTCAAATGTCTTGACCATTCGTAATGTTTGTTATGTGTTTCTCTATGAAGAGAAACTGCATTTAGTTGCAATGGATTTTGTTTTTTTGAATATTTCAGTCGGTAATGTGAGCGTTTGCCTTTCATTCATATTTTATAAACATTTCAATCAAAAACCACACACGAAAATAGAGCACTTTATTCAAATTGATATACAAGTTCATATATGAACAAAATATATTTTGCTCAATAGATTCTTCAAATGATTGTTTTAGCGCGCAAACCAAAATAAATGCATTTGGAAAAGCATGCTTTTCCACTTTCCAGCGTTCTGCTTTTATCGTTATCTTCAAATTCCACAATTTAATCGATAGAGTTTTAACTAATGATAAGATACCCATTGAAGTGTTTCTGACATTTCGATTGTCACAATCGGTGAATCATTCTATTTCTTTGGTTAAAATTCAACGCAATTCGATTTCGTCATACGGATAATTAATTATTTAAAGTATTTTCACGAAAATTCAAAGTAATTTCTACATTAAATCGTTTGATTTGTTTCGAAGATCACACATAAAAAACATTACGGTCAATTAAAACTGTGCGGATTATACTAAAAGAAAAATTTAGAAAATAAACGTTTCAGGTGAATTAAATACCAATTCAACACGAGCCACGAAAATGGAACAACGGCCGGCCATTTTCAAGCTAAACTTGGATTGTTTTGATCGAGTTTTCGATTATTTGTCGCTGATGGATTTGGGCCAATTCAGTCAAACATGCAATGCAATGAAATGGGCCGTCGGCGAATATCATCAAGCGAATTTTGGAACTATCGAGCAAGAATTGGAATTGCATTTGAAATTTAAGGGATCTAGGATAACATGTGATGTGCAATCCATTCAACAGACCATTGATCAAATCATTCCAATAAATAAATGCTGTACGAAGCACGAGGTTGCCAAAATTCAATTTCAATTTGTCAAAGCTGGTGAATCTAGTTGAGCTGCACGTAATAGATTATAGATATAGTGCTGTGCCAGATATTGATATGATGGAGAAATACCTCGTGAATGTTGAAAGAGTTGAACTCAATAGGGCATCTTTGGGGGAAATGCTTGCTTTCATCTACCATTCGGTGAAATTGAAGGAAATTAAGAGTCGTCTACTTTCTTGATGAAAATGTATCCGCTCTTGATCTAGCAAGTATGAACAAGCGACGTGAGCAACTGTTGGATGCCAGCAAAGTCACGATTTTCATCGAAGAAAGGTTTTACTTAGCCACCAAATGGGCATTGAAATCGACCGACTTTCGTATGATTGAAATGAGATGGAGCACGGCGCAAGAATGGGGCCATCACTTTGGACCATATTGATTTTATATTTCAACTCAGATCAGAACAAAACATAAAAACTCTCTTCAAAATCAACTGTTTCAATGGATCAAAGAACAGTGAATTTTAACGATTTTGTTTCTTCAATAAAATTGGAATTGTCAACAAGGCAAACAAAATTCGCATTTTTATTCATAGTATTTTGATAACTATTCTCATAAAGGATAAACAAATCTAGCCATATTTGTGTACTAATTCGAAAATTGGTTTACTACTATAATCACGGAGAACGGTAGTTCTCCCAGTGGCAAATCAAAAAATACACTTTTTGAGTGCAACACTATATATACGCGAATTTATCGTGAGCTAGACGTTATCGTGTAGCTTAGGACTAAACTAGACGAAAGCCGTCGTCAAAATGAATTTTTGTGGAACCGAAAAAAATCCCTAGGGTGATGTATGGGGGTGTTTTTTTTAGATTATGTAGCATATCTCCCGGTGGATAATCTCGATCACTGTCGTTGTGACCAATCGATAGTACTCTTCAATATGTTTTCGCAGAAAGAGGGGTTTTCCCTGAAAATAGCGTTGGTATGTGTGTATGTGACGTATCTTCTCTCGATCTCTGTGATCTATGACTTTATTTTTTGGGGGGCTGGGGGGCAGTTCAAAACCATTGACAACGGCCGAATTTATCCATCGATACCGCAAATGAAAGGTATTGAAAATAGAAGCTAGGCTTTAAATTAGTCCTTGTAATGAAAGAAATCTATAATCGGGTTTTGGCTATTTGTGTGGCAGAGTTGACACTATCAAATCAAGTTGTGATATAATACTAACTATGATGACATAACATGCTCGCAACTCATATATCACAATCGATGAATGTGAACTAGAGTGCGCCAGTGCGAGCGAGGCGTTCAGAATGAGGGTGTAATTCATTTGTATTCCAGTTCTAACTAATACCCAACAAAACCGGTACCCAACAAATCAATCTGTGAAATAGTGCCGAGTATTAGTGACAGTTTAATGCTCCTTTACGTGCTAAATTTTAAAATATTCTTACACAACCGTAGCTTATTCATTCAGAGAGAGAGAGAGAGAGAGAGAGAGAGAGGGAGAGAGAGAGAGAGAGAAACTTTAACCAAGATAATTCTAACACCAAGGCTTAATTTGTGTGAATGCGCAAAATGTACACATGGTTTTTCTTGGAGGACAATAACAAACAACAGGATTTTGCCATCAATGAAGCTCTAGGAATACTCGAAACAGTCATAAACGTGAAGAAATTAAGTAGAATCAAGTTTCTGAAATCTATTCATTCGTTTTTATTTAATTTTTTTAACTGGATATGGTATTATGTACGTTATTTTTCGGTGAAACATCTATTGACAAAAAATGATTTAAGTTTCAACGAAATATTTGGCTATCTCCAATCTTTGATCCCCTTGGAATGGTCACTCCAGGTTCAACAATGTTGCTATTACCCATTGTTGTGTCTTCTTGAATTGTCGCTTTAGTTTTAACGATGTTGCTATTACCCAATCTTGTGTCTGCTTGAATGGTCGCTCCATTTTCAAATATATTGCTATTGCCTATAAATACGAACTTTTCAATGCTGACATTGTTTTCAAACATATTGCTATTGCCTATAATTGCGCCCTTGTCAACGCTAACATTGTTTTCAAATGTATTGCTATCGCCAATAGTTGCGTCACGGTGAATCTTTACATTCTGCCCAAATGTATTGCTCGAGCCAGTACTTCTTAAATTTTGATAATTGTTATATGCTTGAACATTCTGAAATGAGAAAAATATATTTTCAAAATTCATCTAAAACGAATAAACATTAACTTTTAGGTATATTTAATCGACAAAAACGAAATGCACTCACAAATACCGTGCCCAAAAAACACGCTATCCACATAAAATGTTGAAAATGCATCGTATCGTAATTTTAAATAGCTACAACTGAATCGAATTAATCCCAACTTATCAGTGCAAGCAAATAATTACGAATTAGCCCTTTTTTATTTGTGTCGCAATATTCGGTCTTAATCTTATCTTTAAATAAATTGAATTAAATTCAAAAATCCTGACTTTTAATTCATATGAAATAAGATTTTTCTCTTGAACTTCTCCAGATCTTTTTTTTTGGACTCGAAATGCGGGACCACCTGGTCCCCCAAGAAAAAACATTTTTTTTTCAACGAGGTCCACTTTTATCATCACTTTACAATTTGAGACTCCTTTTTGAGATATATTCATATCAAAACTTGATTTTCTAAGAATTTCGTACATATTCACAAGTTTTCATATTCCCGGTCAATTTATGTTCCAAGGGAAAAACGTTAACCCGAGGGGTAATGATGTCGAGCCGAGTATCCAAATCAAAAAGTGCTAGGACAGATTTGTTCCCAAGCTAAACTGAGATTCTGGTAAACATTTTAGCCCGATCGGAGTTCATTTACTCAAACGCGGCGGAGTTGAGTTTTCGAGGCAAAACCAATACTTTTCCTATAGGATGCTATGTGCTTATAAGCACATTTCATGCGCGTAAAAGGTAATATGACGCATTTGTTTTCATCTCAAATTCCATTTTAATTTTGTTAACTCCTTTACAAACAATTCACCGAGTAAATTTCTGGAATCAAAACATATTTCACAATCAGCTCAAACATCTTCCCAAAATATAATCATTTAGTAAACTGATATATTACTTTTAGACATCGTATGTTTTTTCTTTGTTTGAACGTCTTAATATACAAGCGAATCTTGAGGTTGGCGGACCCCCATAGTGTTCATAGGTTCTGACATAGCCTCCAAGGTTTAATTTAAGTTTTCGAACCTCCTGTGAATTCTCGGACCCACGATGAATTTTCTGAGCTGACCTGTTTTTCAGGGCTTACTCTAGATAGAATATTTTTTTTTGGTACCCCCATCGGATTTTGGGTCATGACCCCTACTAAAATCGGCGGTGTACAACAAGTGTTATCATCACAAACATACGATGTCTAAAAGTAATATATCAATTTACTAAATGATTATAATTTGAGAAGATGTTTGAACTAATTGTAGAAAATGTTTTGATTCCAGAAATTAACTTGGTGAATTGTTTTTAAAAGTGTAAACAAAATAAGATGAAAAAACCTCTGAACGAGGTATAAACAGAGTGGCGCACTGGAAGATCTTGCCCATAAAATGCCTGATATCACATTTTACGTGGCGCAAGCGAAATATAATTGTTTGTCCAATAGACGTGTGAAAATGATTTTCATGTACTTTAGACGGTTTCAGTCGATTGCCAATCGATCACAAATTGATTGCCAGTCGTTTTTTGTACCAATTTAGCCGTATGGCAGTCGTTTACCAAACGACTGTCTGTTCAATCATTTTATTTTCACAAGAGTATCCTCTTTACTTCATTGTCAAATGTTATGGATACAAATGTTAATTTATGAATGTTTCACAGATCACTGATGACACACGCGTCCGTCCCGGAAGATCACCGTAAGGTTTTGGGCATCAATGATTCATTGATTCGTATTTCGGTTGGTTTGGAGGATGCCGATGATCTGGTTGATGATTTGAAACAAGCTCTGAAGGCTACATTCAAAGTTTAAAACAAACTTAATCACAAACCCACAATTTACTATAAACTTATCATGAAATTCCAAACAATTGTGCAATACAATGTGCATTGACAGTGTCAATTTGACACAAATATGTATGAATAAATAGCAAATGTTAGTTTTTTTTCCAAAAAGATTAAAATTTATGTTCACTGTTCATATTGTCATAGAGATTTTACGAATCTTAAATGGAACTGTCCCTTTGGCTTGTAAAGGGAGGTTTGTAAAGGGAACGGTAAGTTCATTCCTATCTTTGTAAGTGGAATTGAATGTGAAATAAAATTGGAAAAATTCTCGATTGCCAGTCCATTGGCACGAGACACTGTTTTCTAAATAGCTCTGTATCTTTGAGAGCTCCCCGTAAGTGTAGATATTGAATGCTGATGATGATATTAAGAGATCGAAGTTAAACGTCTCACATAATGTGAGTCACATTCTTCCAAGAAATAACGCATTCCATCAACCAAAAGTCAGTATTCGCGCAACTAAAGTCAAGTTCTTTGAATTATATTCCAGTTTCCATAATCAAAACCAAAATTCAATCTCTATCAACCCTCTAGTTTTGTATGCCAACTGATACAGCTCACGATTCGAATAATTCCAATCTCAAATGATTCAGATGTTTCAAAATTGATGTATGTAAAAAATATAACAACAAATGTAGAAAATATATGCAACGATATGACAAATTGATCGTGAGTAATTTGAGCATCATTAATATGAATCACATCAAATGAAGATGAGCCAAAAATTGATATGCCACAGCAATTTCTTGACTTCTTTTATTAGTGCCAATGCACTCAATTCAAAGTGACTCAAAATATACCAACACAATTAACAAACGCACATAGCTGTGAATTCAAATACAATGCTACAATTGACGATTTGAATGTTTTCAAAATGAAATTTTAAGGTCTACTCCGATTGCTTACTGCTTACTACTTAGTTTGTGTTTATATACAGTTTATATCAATTCGTTCAAATTATCACTCAAAAGCCGCAAATCCACTCATTCACAACGAAAGTGCTCACTCACACACAAATTGTAAACAATTACCGTGTCATCGTTTATTCACACATCGAACGTCCAACTCACACAGATTTTGGCTCAGTCATTCGTATTTTTACCGTATTAAACAGCTGGTCTCAATCTATTTTGTGTTATTTATTGAGTGCAGCTCATTGTTGACTGTTCACACTCAACATTTCGAATTGTTGGTGTAAAAGTGCGTTAAATTGAAATTGTATCGAAAAAATAAATTGACAAGTTTCAATTGAAAAACACGTGTTGTGTGACTGTCTTCTTAAATTTATCGTGGAAAAAATCATTTTGATTTTCGTATCTTTTGAATGAAAATTGAGAAAGAAAAACAAAAGATGTCAGCATTCAGAGCACAACCAATAGGTTTTGCCACAAAAGCGATTCATGTTGGTCAAGATCCAGAACAATGGACACATCAGTCCGTCATACCACCTTTGGTCACAAGCACCACATTTAAACAACCAGCACCAGCCGAACCAATTGTAAGTCAATTTATAAAATTTATCAATATTGAACATTTCTATCAAAAGAAAAAAATGTGTTGAAGAAATCATTCATTACGATGCAAAAAAAAGAATGTCAAATGTGACGGGGTGTTACAAATCATTTTAAACGAAAACAAATATCACACAGTAAGCTTGTGCGCACAAAATGATTCAACACAATTTTTGAAAAATAAATACCAGAACAAAAAAACAAATGAACAAATTAACAACCCAAAATCGAATAGATTATCGAATTAACACACATTGTGCCAGTCATATTTAATGAAGCCTGAAATGTCATAACGCTTATCAATTTTATCGGCTGTATAATGTCTGTGCACACAATGAAAGGACGTTTTTTTTTTTTTGAAAAATAGTCGCAAGTTGAAATTTGTTGTTGTTATTGTCAAATTAACACCATGACATCACTTGACTGTTCTCATATCACTGTTGCTAATTGACAAATTCAACTGCTTTAAAGTGCCCACAACAAATATTTAAAACAACCCAGAGCCGTTGAATGAACTACAGTGTCTACTGTCTCTAATACACAATGTATTATGAGGAGATTTTTTTTCATATAATGCTCCGGATCTAACTAGATCCGTTAATTTTATAAGGAAAGTTTGAAAAGTCTAAAAATCATTAAGTCCATTTCGAAATCCATAGATTTGTTACATTGTTTGATCTGTAAACCAAAAAGAACGTTACACTTACAGTCCCGTCGCATGAACAAAGACTGTGTTCACTATGAAAATAACGTCAATGAATAATCACACGAACCTATAGAGAAGTATCATAGTCTATACAAAGGCTACTAAAGTATGTGCTCTATATTACGTCGCTATATGTACGTAAATACAAATATCTATCGATATTCATCCTATGAAGTGAACACGGTGTTTGAGTCAGAGTGAAGTTGAGCGGGCTCCGGCATCCGGTACGATCTAATAGATCATTAATATGTCTCGGTAAACAAATGTTTCAGTGCTAGTAAGCCGTTATTGGTCTAAGGTCTGGTGACATTGGCCTTCACTATGGATATCCACAGGGATCCTATTAACTCTATTCTCTCCGTGAGTAACCGGCACCGATTAGATCAGTTTTGAAGTGGCTAATCAATATTCAATGGATGATGACCGCACTACCCTGAGAACCTATGCCCGAACCGGGCGGCCCAGTCCGAATCCAATTTTGGCTACGCCGCTGCTGAAATATCACATGATTCTGTAATCTGTATCAAATGAATGAATAAAGAAATTGGTTCAATGGCTTCGAGATTTTGACATCACAATTTGCTAAATATAGCGCCTATTTTATTGCGTCAATGTAGCGAGATTGCACACATTTGCATTGATAATGTTGATTGCTGATCCTCGTGTGTGACATTCCATATGGATTGAATATATTTTTGGTTTGATTGTGATTTGTGCCTTCTTTTACGAAACAACATTTCATGTTTTTATTCGAAGCAAACGTGGTCGCATTTGTTTGATACATTAGTGTAACTGTACAACAAATAGACTTTTTGCTTTCTTTTAACAAATGACAAAAAAAAACACCAATGCTCTGGAAATTCATTTGAAGTTTAAGTTAGACAATTGTATATGACACATTTTGTGATTCTATTGAAAAACTAAAAGTAATATAACTTTTGTATCGCTTTTGATTTACGCATATTAAATTAGATACTTGATAAACAATTTAACGTATGAATTCTTGAGTTCAAACACAATCGTTCCATTGACATGACACTGACCTTGACCGGGTATCAGTATTCAGTAATTTTAATTCTAAATCTAATGATTTCAATTGTAAATTTTTGTTGCTCACGGTGACCGTACCAAGTGCCCAACAAAAAAAAACAAAATAAATAGATTTCAACCGAGTCTTATCTTCTTTTGATTTACCGTCGGTTAATCAGAACCTAGGTAAAGATAAGCGATTATCAACATTTGCATATACTTATGTCTGATTATTTTGTTTTAACAGAGTTTTAAGGGTCACCGTCACTGGTCATGATTTCCGTCATGCTTGAAATTCGTTTGTTATCGTTCTTCCGAAATAAAATTGTGTAAAAATATTTTTGAAATTCGTTCACAGCTCTATGAATACGGTCGCAGTGGCAATCCAACGCGTGATGTACTCGAAAGATGTTTAGCTTCGTTGGATAATGGCAAATATGGATTGGTATTTAGCAGTGGTCTTGGTGCAACAACAATTCTTACACAAATGTTGAACTCTGGCGATCACATAATCTCATGCGATGACGTCTACGGCGGTACAAATCGTCTTTTTTCAAAGGTTACATCGCGCTTCGGGATCACAATTGATTTTGTTGATGCAACCAATTTGGACAATGTAAAAAATGCCATCAAACCAAACACTCGAGTAAGTCAAGATTTAACAGAAAAAATTGGAATTTTTAACAAACCAAAATATTCATTCAATCGATTCAAAATGAATTTTATTAAATTTTGTTTTTCATTAATTGCAGATGATTTGGATTGAAACTCCAACGAATCCATGCATGAAAGTCTTGGACATTCAAGCCATTTCCAAATTGGCTCATTCACATGAGAATATCATTGTTGTTGTCGACAACACATTCATTACATCATATTTTCAGCGTCCATTAGAATTGGGTGCTGATATTGTTGCATATTCGGTGAGCAAATATTTGAATGGTCATTCCGATGTGATTATGGGTGCGATTGTTGTAAACGATGATAAATTGTATGAACGGATTAAATTTTTACAAAATGCATCCGGAATTATTCCATCACCATTTGATTGCTATCAAGTCAATCGAAGCTTAAAAACGTTACCGTTGAGAATGGAACAGCACTGGAAAAATTCCACAATTGTGGCACAATTTTTGGAATCACATCCAAATGTTGAACGTGTTTTGCATCCAGCTCTCCCGTCGCATCCACAATACGAACTGGTGTTGAAGCAGACGTATGGTCATAGTGGTATTATGTCATTCTACCTCAAAGGAGGCTTAACCGAATCGAAAAAATTCTTACAATCACTAAAAATATTCACATTGGCCGAGAGCTTGGGAGGATATGAGAGTCTTGCTGAACTACCGTAAGTGGAAAATATTCATGTTACCCTTGTGAAAAAAAAGACGGCCAGCCAGTAAACTGTTAGACGACTTTAGTCTTTTGATTTGGGACAATAGACGTGTGAAAACGATTTTTTAATGTACTTTAGACGGTTTCAGTCGATTGCCAATCGATCAAAAATTGATCCATTTAGCCGTTTGGCAATCGTTTACCAAACGACTGTCTGTTCAATCGTTTTATTTTCACAAGAGTATCCTCTTTACTTCATAGCCAAATATTATGGATACAAATGTTAATTTATGAATGTTTTACAGATCACTGATGACACACGCGTCCGTCCCGGAAGATCACCGTAAGGTTTTGGGCATCAATGATTCATTGATTCGTATTTCGGTTGGGTTGGAGGATGCCGATGATCTGGTCGAGGACTTGAAACAAGCTCTGAAGGCGACATTCAAAGTTTAAATCAAACTCAATCGCAAACCCACAATTTACTATAAACTTATCATGAAATTCCAAACAATTGTTAAATCTAATGTGCATTTACCCAAATGTAATAAACTGCATCTAATGTTTTCCAAAAAGAGTTCAAATGTCTTGACCATTCGTAATGTTTGTTATGTATTTCTATATGAAGAGAAACTGCATTGAGTTATTGAGAATATTTCAGTCAGTCAATTGAACGTTTGCCTTTCAATCATATTTTATAAACATTTCAATCAAAAACCACACACGAAAATAGAGCACTTTATTCAAGTTGATATACAGTTGTATGAAATACATATTTTGCTCAATATATTGTTCAAATGATTGTTTTAGCGCGCAAACCAAAATAAATGCATTTGGAAAAGCATGCTTTTCCACTTTCCAGCGTTCTGCTTTTATCGTTATCTTCAAATTCCACAATTTAATCGATAGAGTTTTAACTAATGATAAGATGAAGTGTTTCTGACATTTCGATTGTCACAATCGGTGAATCATTCTATTTCTTTGAGTTGAAATTCAACGCAGTTCGATTTCGTCACACAGATAATAAATATTTTCACGAAAATTCAAAGTAATTTCTGCATTAAATTTGATTTGTTTCGAAGATCACACATAGAAAACATTATGGTCAATTAAAACTGTGCGGATTATACTGAAAGTAAAATTTAGAAAATAAACGTTTCAAGTGAATTGAATACCAATTGATCGCGAGTCACCAAAATGGAACAACGGCCGGCGATTTTTAAGCTAAACTTGGATTGTTTTGACCATGTATTCGATTATTTGGCGCTGAAGGATTTGGGCAAATTCAGTCAAACATGCAAGGCAATGAAAGTAGCCGTCGCCGAATATTATCAAGGGAATTTTGAAACAATCAAAGGGGTTGCTTCCCTCGGTGAAGAGAATTTGTATTTGGCTGGTAACACAATGGCTTACAGTGATTTTGTCGAAAAAATTCACATATATACATTTGGAGCTGATGAGGACCACTATGTGCAACGGGATCTGAGTAGAAAAGTTATGGAACTTGAGTTTAATCCAAACAGATTCACTAAGCCTCAACTGTATCGCCTTAAATACATGATAAACAATGCTGAAGTTTTACATATTTACTGCTGGTTTCCCAAGATGAGCATATTAAGCTGTAAAACAGTGCCGAGTATGTGTAACAGTTTAAAGCGTCTTCACATGCTCGATTTTGAATGGGTTGATGCAGCCCGAATGCAAGATGGAAATAATTGGCTTCTTCACAAATATCCAACACTAGAGCATTTGGAATGGACACAGACCCGTAAACGGGGCTACAAAATTAACGAAATTAAAGCATTTTTCGAGCTCAACCCAAATGTGCGCAGTTTCGCAACCAACTTCCAGTGCTTGTGGGTGAGTCGACACTTGATCATTGAGTCTGGTGTAAAACTTGATGACTTAGCCATTCGATTCAGCAATAAGGGGTTTCGAACGAAACCACAAATGATTAAAGACGTATTCATTTTACTGAACGAACTTTACGAGAAAGGTGTTTACAAGTGGATGCATTTGAAATTTACGGATAATTATTTTGCCCGACTAATTGACGTCCAATTTATTCAACAGACCATTGATCAAATCATTCCAATAAATGCTGTTCGAAGCATGAGCTTGCCAAAATTCAATTTCAATTTATCAAAGTTGGTGAATTTAGTTGAGCTGCAGATTAAATATTATGACCATATTGTTGTGCCAGATATTGATATGATGGCGAAATGTCTCGTGAATATCGAAAGAGTTGAATTCAATAGGGCATCTTTGGGGGAAATGCTTGCATTCATCTACCATTCGGTGAAATTGAAGAAATTAAGAGTCGTCCACTTTCTTGATAAAAATGTATCAGCTCTTGATCTAGCAAATATGAACAAGCGACGTGAGCAACTGTTGGATGCCAGCAAAGTCACGATTTTCATCGAAGAAAGGTTTTACTTAGCCACCAAATGGGCATTGAAATCGACCGACTTTAGTATGATTGAACTGAGACGAGAGTCGGCGCAAGAATGGGGCAAAACAAAACACTCTCTTCAAAATAAATTGTTTTTTGATTAATAAATAACTGTGAATTTAACGATTTTTTAAAAAAATAAAATTGGAATTGTTCACAAGGCACACGAAATTCGCATTTTTATTCATAGTATTTTGATATTTTGATAATTATTCTCATAAAGGATAAAAAAAATCGTCAGGGGAATTTATCAAAATGAATATTTCGCAAATATTGCAAATATGTGATATGACGGGCTTGGTGGAATAATGTAACACAGCCTCTCACCTCCTGCTCGCACTAACAGTAATTTCCATAAGCGAGAGAAGGAGGCTAAACTTTACATATATCCGTTTCAAGGTGATGAGAACGGCTATGTGAAACGGGATCTGAGTAGTAAAATTATGGAACTTGAATTTAACCCAAACAGATCAATTGCATCGCCTTGAATACAAAATAAACAACGCTGACGTTTTAACTATTGGTTGCGAATATCTCAAAATGATGGAACGGATGGACAAAACGGGGACTTTTGGCCAGTACCCAACAAATCAATCTGTGAAATTGTGCCGAGTATGTGTGACAGTTTAAAGCGCCTTTGCATGCTAAATTTGGAATGGACTAATGCAGCCCAAAGTCGAAATGGAAATAAGTGGCTTCTTCACAAATATCCAACACTTGAGCATATGGATTCGACACAGACTCTGGAACTGGGCTACAAAATCAACGAAATCAACGCTTTTTTCGTGCTCACAAATGTTTTGAATGCGTCATGTGGCATGACTAAAGATGAAGAGCTGATACATTTGCATCAAGAAATCGGATGACTATCAATTTCTTCAATTTCACCGAATGGTAGATGAATGATTGCATTTCCCCCAAAGATGCCCTATTGAGTTCAACTCTTTCGACATTCACGAGGCATTTCGCCATCATATCAATATCTGGCACAGCACTATATCTATAATCTATTATGTACAGCTCAACTAGATTCACCAGCTTTGACAAATTGAAATTGAATTTTGGTAACCTCGTGCTTCGTACAGCATTTATTGGAATGATTTGATCAATGGTCTGTTGAATGGATTGCACATCACATGTTATCCTAGATCCCTTAAATTTCAAATGCATCCACTTGTAAACACCTTTCTCGTAAAGTTCATTCAGTCTTTCATCATCTGGGGATTGTCATCATACAAATCTTCATCGATTTCAATGGTTAAGTCGTTGAGTTTTACACCGGACTCGATGATCAAGTTGCGGCTTTCCCAAAGGCAATTGACATTCGTTGCGAAGCTGCGCACATTTGGGTTGACCTCGAACGGTGTCCATTGCAAATGCTCAAGTGTTGTATATTTGTGAAGAAGCCACTTATTTCCATCTTGACTTTGAGCTGCACTAGCCCATTCAAAATCGAGCATGTGAAGACGCTTTAAACTGTTACACATACTCGGCACTGTTTCACAGCTTAATTTGTTCATTTCAGGATACCCGAAAAGAATAGTTAACATTTCAGAAGAAAGGTTTTACTTAGCCACCAAATGGGCATTGAAATCAACCGACTTTCGTTTGATTGAAATGGGACTGAGTACGGCACAAGAATGGGGCCATCACTTTGGACCATATTGAGGCACTGAGAAACGAAAAACACACAGAGACGTTGCAGACGTAAACAGCGTCGGTACCATTCAAACGCTGTGTGGTGTATGAATGTATTGTCTTATCGTTTACATATACATAGCTAATTCCACAAAAATGGTTTGGAAAGGTTTAGAATCTCCACACAAGTTGCTGAAATAAGCGAAAAAAATTGAGATGCTTGAATAAAGTATAAATTCAATACCCGATCCAAATGTAATGTGGTTCAGAGTTCATTTCAATGGACAAAGAGATAGAGAGAGAGAGAGAGAGAGAGAGAGAGAGAGAGAGAGAAAAAAAACAGTCATGAACGTGAAAGTAATTAAGAGGGAATTAAGTAGAATCAAGTTTCTGAAATGTATTCATTCGTTTTTATTTAATTTTTTTTGACTGTTATGTACGTTTTTTTTCAGTGAAATTTTGTAACATCTATTGACAAAAAATGATTTAAGTTTCAATGAAATATTTGGCTATCTCCAATCTTTGATCCCCTTGAAATGGTCACACCAGGTTCAAAAATGTTGCTATTACCCATTGTTATGTCTTCTTGAATGGTCGCTTTAGTTTTAACAATGTTGCTATTACCCAATTTTGTGTCTGCTTGAATGGTCGCTCCATTTTCAAATATATTGCTATTGCCCATAAATACGAACTTTTCAACGTGGGCATCGTTTTTAAAAATATTGCTATTGCCTATAATTGCGCCCTTGTCAACGCGGACATTGCTTCCAAATGTATTACTATTGCCAATAGTTGCGTCACGGTGAATCTTCACATTCTGTCCAAATGTATTGCTTGAGCCAGTACCTCCTAAATTTTGATAATTTGTATATGCTTGAGTATTCTGAAATGAGAAAAATATATTTTCAAAATTCATCTAAACCGAATGAACATTAACTTTTAGGTATATTTAATCGAAAAAAACGAAATGCACTCACAAATGCCATGCCCAAAAAACACGCTGTCCACATAAAATGTTGGAAATTCATCGTATCGTAATTTTTAATAGCTACAACTGAACTGAATTAATCCCAACTTATCAGTGCAAGCAAATATATATGAATTAGCCCTTTTTTATTTGTGTCGCATTATTCGGTC